>JACEVL010000791.1:0-175000 GCA_020284085.1 Aporrectodea caliginosa | reverse complement strand
GGACAGCCATTTGTGGGCGATCACAGGAGACCGGTTGCATGTGGAAGCACGGACTATACAGAGCTATCATCAGTGTCTCTCTTCTTTCTCTGTCTATGTCTCTGTCTGTCTCTGTCTCTCGGTCTCTGTCTCTCTCACTCTCTCTCTCTCTTCTCTCTCTCTCTCTCTCTCTCTCTCTCTCTCTCTCTCTCTCTCTCTCTCTCTCTCTCTGTCTCTCTCTCTCTCTCTCTCTCTCTGTCTTTCTATATCTCTGTTCTATTAGCGTCACCGTTCTGTCTCTTACTTTCACTTTGAATAGCCCGCAAATCAGATTTTCTTAAATCAAACTTTTACTGTAATCGTAGCCCCAACTCGAACACTATTTCTACTTTACATTAATTTTAACTGTAACTATAACTCTAGCTCCAATTCTAATCCTGATTCCAACTCTAGTACTGTGTCTAACCAATACTCTTGTTCCACCTCTAATAATTAGTTTATAGTTTAATTTCAACTCTATATAGGGGCCTACTCAAACCATAGTAGTGACTCTCACTTTAGCAACCACAACTAATCCTAAAAAAATCACAATTTCTAACTCTAACTCGAATGCTACATCTAACTCCAATAGTTAACACGAGTCTAACAGCATCTCTAAATAGTTTCACGTCAAGCCAAAATTCTTTCATCCGCTGATTTGACATTTTACTTGGTTTATTTATTTCACTCATTAAACGCACAAAATAAGTCGAAAAGTTGGCGCTAACACCTGCCTCAGGGTAATTACACGGAGTCTGCTCATGAGGCGCGAACCGCCAATCGTTGGTGCATAGACCCAGAGCGCCACCGAATCCAGGGAGCCCTTGTCTTCTCGGTTTTTGGGTGTACGCTTTAATTCTTCCACACGCTCCTATTAATCATTGTATATCTGTTTCTTTATTCTTTGTGATTCTCTAAATCCCCGCTGTCGGATTTAGCCTTCAGTCCGGTGAAGTGTGAAACCAACTTCGGTCCATGGTAGAAAACGGTTCTGAAGGCCAATGTGATTGATTTACATGGACGTGACGAAGACGCGAAGATATCTGTTCCCCTCCACATCGTCTGCCACTTCTTCCGTCGTCACAGTCATGCTTTGTCATGAATCCGTCTGCATATATATATATATATATATATATATATATATATATACGGACTATTTCAGTGACGTCTTGGGCTTCTATTGATCCAGTTGACATGGTAACCGATTGCAGAACAAGGTAGCCGATTGGTTAGAGCGCTGGCCTTGTAAAGCGGAGAGTACGGATTCCAACCTTTCTGAGACCGCATACTGTGTGGGGACCTTGAGCACATTTGCTCACACGCCATCGACTGACGCTATCATTCGACAGTGGTGGTGGTGGTGGTGGTGGTGGTGGTGGTGGTGGTGGTGGTGGTGGTGGTGGTGGTGGTGGTGGTGGTGGTGGTGGTGGTGGTGGTGGTGGTGGTGGTAAGTAGTAAGTAGCACTAAGTTATGCCAAAACGGGGCGGAGTTGGGAACGTCTTCGCTCGGAAAAGGATCTGACCCCACGTAGGGCTCTCCTTCAGTCCCCAGCCTTCCCCCTCCTCATCATTCCTAATATAATCCAGAGAACGGAAATAGTTATTCGCGGTGCCAAGTGCGATCGTCGCTTTCATGTATGGCTGTTGAAGCAAAGGACGACATAGCTGCTTAGGTATGTGTATATACCCTGTCTCTGTCTCTGTCAGTCTGTGTCTTTGTCTCTGTCAGTCTGTCTTTGTCTGTCTGTGTCTGTGTCTGTGTCTGTGTCTGTGTCTGTGTCTCTCTGTCTCTCTCTGTCTCTCTCTGTCTCTCTCTGTCTCTGTCTCTGTCTCTCTCTGTCACTCTGTCTGTCTGTCTGTCTGTCTGTCTGTCTGTCTGTCTGTCTGTCTCTCTCTGTCTGTCTGTCTGTCTCTGTCTGTCTGTCTGTCTCTCTGTCTGTCTGTCTGTCTGTCTGTCTGTCTCTGTCTCTGTCTGTCTCTCTCTCTCTCTCTCTCTCTCTCTCTCTCTCTCTCTCTCTCTCTCTCTCTCTCTCTCTCTCTCTCTCTCTCTCTGGTGATGATGATGATGATGAGGCGGAGGAGACTGACAGAACGGTGACTTCGGTCCATCCCGCACCGGACGCTGACCGCCCGCAAGAGCTTCTGCGCGTCAACGGTAGGAGGCGCCAACCGCAGACGTTCAAAGACTCGTCGTCTAATAAATGCCTCCGCTGCCGCCAGAGGAGCATTCCTCAGTCACCAGATGGCGCAATTTATGTCTGAAATGTGCAGACAACGCTTCATGATCACCCGAAAGAATGAACGATGACGAATATTTTGTCACCAGTTCCCTTCCTCCCTTCACCCATCGACCCCCATACCCCCCATCCAGCTGCAGTTCCGCAAGTGACATTCATTCCCTCCCTCCATTCCACTCCACCAATTTACCCCTTTCTTTATTTTCCGTCCCTCGAAATTCCACCCATCGGGAAGTATACCCTTTCCTCTCTTCAGGTCCTTCTTAGCCTTGGATGATCTCCCTCGATGCGGTGAATGTCCTTCCTCCGTTCCTGCTTGACTGCTTAGCTAAAAGTTGACATCCTACATTTCTGAGCCTACCTTTCAGCGTGGTCCTTACGCACATGGGTGCCCGTACATAGGGGCAAAAGGGGCGCTTGCCACCCCCTGGAAAACTAATACCCTTTTTAACTACTACTTTTTGGTGTTTAACAAATTTCTTCGCACTGAAGCACGAATTTAGAACAACATTCAAAAAAATTAGTTTGGATATTGTTTTAAATCTTACATTAATTTTAAAGAACCTCTATAAAATATGCCCATGTTCTTAATGTCCTGTTTTGCATTTTTCAAGCTCTTGCTAAAAAAATTAACCGTGACCATTGTGTTTTGCCCCTCCTGCAAAAGTCTCCGCGAGCGCCTATGCTTACGCACCCCATCCGCGAATACCCCTTCCCTTCTCTGCCATTAACTAATGGCGGATACCCTACCCAGCGGCCCAGTGTCAACCCTCTCCTTCTCGCACCACCCAGCACGTAACACTCTCGTCCCTTGTAGGCCACTTCGCTGAGCGCTCACCACCCTCCCTCGACCACCCTCCCTTCCGTCTCCGCTTCACAGGAAAACGTCCGCTGGGGGGCACTGATGATTCGCGTAATTTCTTTCACCTCTTGAGCGATTTATGGAGCGCCGGCAGTAAAAGAATTTGCAAAAAAGTCACATCGCACGGTTTTGAAGAGACGGCTATTAGTTGCAATGGGGAGTAAGGGTACGTGAGGTGGATGCAGCACCCGGACGATTTACGAGGGAATAAATCCACGTCTCTTGCCCCCTTCTCTGGCCCAGAATGCCTCTGGCCGAGCACAGGCACGCACTAAGACGAATACTAAGACGGACGGACACGAACGTTAAGACTGACTACCAGTGCCACGCGTACTGTATAAATTACGCTGCTCTGATCGGTCTAATCGCTGATCCGCGTAGTAATGAGTTTCGCTGGCGCCCTCTTTGGCGATGCTCGTGAGTCTAGCGACATCTGTGCGGTGTCGTGTCGCAGTATTCATCTCTCCGCTTTTTATTTCCTTTTTTCTTTTTCTTTTTCTTTTTCTTTTCTTCGTTTCTCGGCTTTTTATTTCCTTTTCTCTTTTTCTCTTCTTCATCTCTCCGCTTTTTATTTCCTTTTCTCTTTTTCTTTTCTTCATCTCTCCGCTTTTTATTTCCTTTTCTCTTTTTCTTTTCTTTTCTTCATCTCTCCGCTTTTTATTTCCTTTTCTCTTTTTCTTTTATTTTCTTCATCTCTCCGCTTTTTATTTCCTTTGTTCTTTTCATTTTCTTTTCTTCCTTTCTGTTTTCTTTACTGCTTCTTTCTCTCTCGTTTCATTCATGTATTCAGTCTTGTATTCTGTCTTCTTCTTCTTACGTTGTCGTATTTCTTTTTCTATCTGTACTTTTTTCTACCTACTTTTTTTCAACCTACTTTTTTCTACCTACTTTTCTGCCTTTGTTCTGCCTACTTTTTTCTACCTACTTTTCTGCCTACTTTTTTACCTATTTTTCTACCTACTTTTTCTACCTACTTTTCTCTACCGACTTTTTCTACCTCCTTTTTTCTACCTACTTTTTTCTGCCTATCATTAATTCGCTAATTTCTTTCTTTCCAAGTTTCTTACGTTATGATGTTCACCTTTCTCCTTTTCATTTGATTCTTTTCTTTATTCATGTCTTCTCTTTTCTTTCTTTCCTTGCTTCAGTCGGTCGGCCGTCGGTTAGTCTTCCAGCATGCTATAAGTTTAGTGCCGGGAGTAAGACTATTCCAAGACTATTTCAGACTATTTGCGACTTCAGCCCCTAATCTGTTGTCTAAATATGGAATATAGATGTGTAAATGAAATGTTTGGTGACAGCTAATGCTTGTTGGTATACATGTACATTCGCCAGATACAGGCCATGGACTTTCCACCATACAACGTACACGATACGCGCGCACATGCACTAAGAGCCTACATTATAGGCACCAAATACACATACGTTTATTTGACAACTGTAGTATATTAACACCTGTTACTTGTGTGCATGCACAACTGTTTAAACGTAAATAATGACAATGATGATAACGGGTTCGAGCTTGCACTGAGGCGGTTACTGTGTTGGCATATTGAGCATTGAGCAAGTCCTTTGAGCATTGAGCAAGTCCTTTGAGCATTGAGCAAGTCCTGTGAGCATTGAGCTACTCCTTCAGGCACATTTGCTCAGCGTCATAGAGTTCTGCCAGATCGTTTGTGCACTTCTAACATCTAGAAGTCGTGCTATATCAAATGCAGTTGCGTGCAATGTACACATACAGTATTATGTGTATTATAACACGTGAACATATTCATGTAGAAGATGCGCATAGATTATATAGGCCTATAATATGTCTACAAATTTATAAATTTAAATATAATGGATATCATATTATTGGGTGTACTTATATGTAATATATATAATTATATATACATACATATATCATTTAAACATTACAATATACATAATATGTATATTTTTCTCTATATGTAGGCATATGTATTCATGAATTTGTATATAATACATAAATGTGTATTTTGAAACCAGCATACAGACATAAAGGCGCTGAAAATGTCGTCTGAGATACAGACAGACAGACAGACAGACAGACAGACAGACAGACAGACAGACAGACAGACAGACAGACAGACAGACAGACATGCAGACAGACAGACAGACGAACAGACGGACAGATGGACAATCAGACTGAAAGACATAAGGACGGACAGACAGGCAGACAGACAGGAGACAGACAGGAGACAGAGGCATAGACAAGATATATATTATGCGATGGTTGCATTTAATCCGCGTTGTAGATGAAACTCTTCTGATTGATGGCTGTGGCCTCGTTAACGATATTTTCGGCATCGTTGGCGCCACGCAACGATTCCCCCGCTAGATGACGCCAGGAACAGGACCAGCACTAGGAGGATGAAAAGGAGGATGAAGACGAGGAAGTGGAAGTTGCAGAGGAGGAAGTCTTTGAACAGGAGGAGGATGCAGCTTGACAGAAGGAGGAAGAAGAGGAGCAGAATGGAGAAGAAGACTTAGAGGCGTAAGCCCTTCAGAAACAGCCGTTGACAGTGGTTAAATTCAGCCAGATCCCGCCGGATCTTAGATCCGGCACATTGGATTTGAGATCCGCCACCTGAACTATCAGATCCGCCACCTAAAAGAGTATACCCGTCACCCAAATGTGTTTCTGTTATACAATAATTGACTGTATACACCTTGTTTCACATATGTTACGCTTATCGAAATAGCGAATTATATCGGTTATAGATTCGCAAGATATAGGCTTATGTTTTAGATTTGTAAAGATTCGCAGATCAGCCACCTCTCGATGAGCAATTGAACCACTGGGCGTCGGAGAAGAGGAGTAAGCTGAGCAAGAGGGGGAAGAAGTCTTGGAGAAGGAGACGAAACAAGAACACGAAGAAGAGGAGATGGAAAGAGGACATGAGTAGGAAGAGGAAGAGGAAAGAGATTATAGGAGGAAGACGTCGAGCAGAAGAGAGAAACTGAAAGGGAAGGAACGGAAGAATACGAAACTCGAAAGGAGGAGTGAGGAGGAAGCGGAGGAAGAAGGCAAGGCAGAGGAAGAGGAATATATAAATTCTCAGAATGAATGAATGAATGAATAATTGAAATAGAAAAGAAGGAAGACGAAGAAGACTAAGCAGACGTGGAAGAGGAGGAGGAGGAGGAGAGGTAGGAAGAGCAAAAATAAGAGGTGATAATAAGTAAGAGGACGAAACGGTAGGTAGAAAGACGAAGAGGAGGAGGAAGAGGAGGAGGAAGAGGAGGAGGAAGAGGATGAGGAAGAGGAGGAGGAAGAGGAGGAGGAAGAGGAGGAGGAAGCGGTGGAAGAGCAGTAAATAAGGAATAAGGAAAGTAATTACAGAATGGGAAGAAGAAAAAACGAACAGCGAGTTGCTATAGGATGAATAAAAATAGTGGAAAATCTGGCGTAGGAGGGAAAGATGGTTACGAGAACGATGATGGCTAATAGGAAGCAAAGCAGGAGGCTGTCGAAAATATGAGGACTTTGACGAAGAGGAATTAGAGGAAGCGATGACGGGAAAGAGAAGGATGTGGCAGAAGATGGAACGGAGAAGGACGAGGAGGACAAGGAGAAGGAGGAAGAAGAGGAGGAAGAGGAGGAGGAGGAGGAAGAGGAGGGAGAGGATGAAGAGGAGGAGGAGGAAGAGGAGCGTCTTATGGGAACGTTGACCTATTAGGCCTCGCCCAGAGATAGAATTTTGTTCATTTGTCAATCGCTAAACCTCTTCTCCGGGCGAACATATCCTCCTCCTCCTCCTCCTCATCCTTGGCAGTCTCTTCCTCCTACTCCATCTTCTCTTCGGCACCATCTCTTCAACTGACACAGTCCGACTGATGGCCGTTCGCATTGATGAACGGATGGATGGAAGGACAGACGTATGGATAGACGGCTGGATGGACGGACGGATGAATAGAGAGACGGAAAGACGGATGGGTGGATGGGTGGATGGGTGGACGGATGGATGCATGGATGAATGAATGAAGATAGGTTGATTGATTGATAAAAGGATCTATTGATCGATCGATCGATTATTGGATAGGTGATCGAATCGATGATCCAGAGATCCGGAGATGAGGAACGACAGTCAAGAAGAGAGGGATTGAAGCAGACATAGACAGTGGGATATACACAGAGAAAGGAAGGCATCCAGACAGACATCCAGAGCGAGGTGACGTAGGCTATATCGGTCGTTTGTCGGTGCTGTCACCTAGTGTACATATTGCGTATCTTGCGATGAGCCGTTGATCATTCGAATGTAATCAATTCTTCCAAATAAGATTCTTTCAAGGATTCTTTCAAGCGTGTTTCTTCTCACCCTCGTCCTCCTCCTTCTTCTCCTCTTTCTCCTCCTTCTTCTCCTCCTCGTTTTCTTCTTCCTTCTTCTCCTCCTTTTCCTCCTCCTCTTTCTCCTTCTCCTTCTGCTCCTGTTCCTCCCCCTTCTCGTCTTCTTCTTACTCCTCCTCCTTCTCTGCCTCCTCTTCCCTTCCTGCTTCTCCTCTTCCTCATTCTCCTGCTCCTCCTGCTGCTCATTCTCTTCCTCTTCCTCTTCCTCCTCCTCCTCCTTCTCCTCTTCCTTATTCTCCTCCTCATTCATCTCGTCGTCGTCGTCCTCCTCTTCCCTTCTAAAACTCTTCCCCTTCTCCTTCCCCTTCTCCACTTCCACCTTCTTCTTCCTCTCCTCCTGACCCTCCTGACCCTCCTGCTCCACCTTCTCTTCCTCTTCCTCTTCCTCTTCCTCTTCCTCTTCCTCCACCTTCTCCTTTCTCTGCTCCTCATTGTCCTCCTTCTCCTCCTCCTCCTCTCTTCCTCCTCCTCCTCCTCTCTCCTCCTCCTCCTCTTCCTCCTCTTCCTCCTCTTCCTCCTCTTCCTCCTCCTCCTCCTCCTCCTCCTATGAGCACCGATGGATGCTCCGTCCACGCTTTAGCTCGTCTCCTGCTCCTGCTGGCGGTGACGGTGGCGATGCTGGTCGCAGACATAAGGACCCTCCCTCCGCTCTAGGACCCGCATTCCTTCATGCCCAACGCTGGGAAACCGCGACGGGTGTCTTGGGTTGGTCGAAAGGGTCAGAGTGGGGCAGGGCTGTGGGGGGGGAGAGAAGCGGCGAAACGCATGAATTGCGGTGAGCGCTCTAGCGAGAAAAATTCTTATTTGTGGCACCGAATTGCCCGTTGGTAAAAGAGAGGGAGGGGGAAATTAGGCCAAGCGATTCTAGTGGATGAATGGAAGATGGATGAATGGATGGATGGATGGATGGATGGATGGATGGATGGATGAATTGATGGATGGATGGATGGATGGATGAATAAATGGATGGATGAGTGGATGAATGGATGTATGAATGGATGGATGAGTGGAAGAATTGATGGATGATGAATTGATTTTTGAATGAGTGGATTAAATGGATGGATGGTTGGATGGATGGATGAATCAATAGATGATCAATGGATGGATGGATGAGTGGAGGAGTGGATGAATGGATGGATGGATGGATCAATGGATGAATATGTGATAATTGGAGAGTGCTATAGAAGGAAGGGATGGACGGATAGATGAACGCTGAGATGGATGGATGGTTGATGGATGGATCTATGGATGGAGGGAACGAACGAATAGATGTATATATCGATGGTCCGGTGCTCAGTTGAGCGAATGGATGGAGGGGCGGAACTGATGGAAAGACGAATGGATCGATAAGATCGATCGATCGATTGAGTGATGACTTCTGAACTCGTCATTAGGTTCCCAGTGGACCTCGAAAGTTTTTACTCGAACTTTCACACGTCTAATTGAAATCTGTATGGTAGAAATAGAGGTGCCACTGAACCTCTGACCCCGAGTGAGAGCCATGGTCCCTCTGGTTCTCTCTGTCTGTCGACGCCCTGCGTAGATAGATGGGAGACGGTGATGGTATTAATACCGGCAGATGCGATGGATCTTTTGGGTGAACAGCGGTCACTGGAAATGTTGGAAGGACGAATGGAGATGGATTAAAAGGAATTGCAGCTACAAAGGCTGGCAGAAAGAGAAATAAAGGTGGGTGAGAGACAGACAGACAGACAGACAGAGACAGACAAACAGACAGACAGACAGACATAAAGACAGGCAGATAGACAGACAGAGACAGACAGACAGACAGACAGAAAGACAGGCAGATAGACAGACAGAGACAGACAAACTGGCAGGCAGATAGACAGACAGACAGACAGAAAGATATAGACAGACACAGACACACAGGCAGAGGAGACAGACAGACAGACATGTAGGTAGAGAGGGAGGGAAGTAGGGAGGGAGGGAGGGAGGGAGGGAGTCGTGGATGGATGACCAATTGATTAATCGATCAATGGAAGCACACAGAGACAGGCATAGAGAGAGACAATGACACATACACAGAAACGAATAAGCGAGAATACCGAGAGGAACAGAGAAGCAGGAAGAGATACAGAAAACAGAGACATAATAAATAAAAACAAATTAGTGACTGGCAGATACGGATATAGACGGACAGGGTGCAGACAGACATACGGAAATACAGACAAACAGATAGTCAGATAAAAATAGACAGAAAAACAGCTAGACAGACATGTTTAACAGATAGACAGACAGATAAACAGAGAAACAGATAGACAAACAGACAAACAGATAGACAGACAAACAGATAGACAGACAAACAGATAGACAGACATGTTTAACAGATAGACAGACAAACAGATATACATACAAACAGACAGATTAACAGACAAACAGATAGACAGACACACGAACAGATAGACAGACAAACAGATAGACAGACAAACATGTAGACAAACAGTCAGAGAGACAGATATACAAAGACATGTAAAAACTGGGACACACAGATAAGGAATCTCTCTTACTTCCGCTGATAATCGTTGATGTCCTCTCTCGCATCGTTCTAGTTCTTAAACAAACGAAAGTCTCTGCCGCAGAATCCCACCCTCCCAGCATCCACCTCGTGCACATGCGCAGTAAACCTTTCCGTTGACGACAAGACCGGAAGTTATTTGTAGCCTACTTCCGGTCTGTAAAACAAAGCGAAGTCTAACTCAGCTGTGATTATCCGTAATAAGGCATTCGATTTATATGCCGCAAGCATCTTCCTTTCTAACACAGACTATTTTTCGACGACTAATGTACAGTAGTTATCGTAACGCGTCCAATTACATGCGAAATTACCCACACAATGTATTGTAGTCAATGTTTCCGTTAGAGTGAAAAAATAGGACGTACTTACGTCCTGACCTAGAATTTTGGACGTAGCTCAGTTCTAACGGCGATCACCCTAGTTTATATGACATATGGGGCGCGGTGGTGTAGGGGTATGTTCGGTGCTTTGCAGCCGGAGGGTTGCTGGTTCGAATCCACCTCAAGCTGCCGGGTAGGGACCCTGGGCAAGTCCTTCAATCTCAATTGCTCATGCGCTTCGGCGTGAAACTCCGATTCAGTGTCCGCGTTGTATAGTCGGGAGCGCCTCTGAGTAGAAATCTGGAAGGGGCGCTATAACAAATGCTCATACATACATACATAACAAAAACACAATCACAAACTTTATTATCCATATTTAGGACAGCATTTTCAAGTTCCAACAAAAGTTTGTGTATATGACAAGAAACAATAGTACTAATGCATAAACAAACGTCGAAATAATAATAATCTCATTAGCCTTAGTGCTTGGCGCGCTTACGTCGGACGAAAAACGAATGATTGAAATGAACGTATGCAACTCATCACTGGAATTTTACTTACGCCTAGCCCGAAAAATTTGTACGTTTTGGACATTTGTTACGGACATTTGTGCGTGAACAGAAACATTGAATGTAGTAGGCCTATAACGTTTTGGACATTTGTTACGGTCATTTGGGCGTTAACGGAAACATGTGAATGTAGTATAACGTTAAGTAAATGAATATGCAAACGCTCTCTAACATTGGCGGATGCGAAGGGCCCCTTCGGATGCATGGGTAAATAAACCCTGTTGAGGCAGTCAGATGAATCAGTTTTTAGTCCTCGTTTAAAGCAGACTTTATGGTTAATTCGTGGCACAAAATTGTCTGATAATATGTCAGTCAATTGTTTGCTTTTTCAGCGTTTAATTGCGCGCCATAGTTCAGTGGTTAGCGTGCTGTACTGTCAACGGAGAGGTCGGGGGTTCAACTCCCCGAAAGAGAGGAAGTTTGTTTCGAGATTACTGCTCCACCTGCATCCCCTAACACACTCTGTCATAATGGGGTCACTGACCATGCACTGTCGGTGGGAAGATCCAATGGCGAGGGCGAGGACTCATATGCCGAGACTAAGAAAATGAAGTCGCTAAATTTTCATACCCATGGCTGCCTGAACCTGCCTCTTAGGGTACCTTAAGGGACAGCCCTTCTTCTTCTTCATCATCATCTTTCGTCAGCCACTTTATTCCTAATTTTATAACTTCTCGTTGTCACCGCCCTTAATGTCTTGGCCTCTGCTGTCCCCCCCTTGTCGCATGTACGCCACACACGTTCAGAGATCAATGAAGAATTAATGAAGCCGTGATTCACTTAAGTGGAATTAACAACTGTCGCCTGTTAATGCAGTTATGGTTTGTCTAGACGGATAAATATCATCAGGTGCTGAGCACACAAACTGTCGCTGCAGGTCCTGCGACCATTAGCTGTGTCAGGTGCGTGTTAAATGGGTCAGACTGACATCTCGTCTAAACCACTCTCGTCTGAATCCGTCTTTAGCGCTCTTCACAATGCATATTAAGGCATCGATTAACTGTCGCTTCTAAACAACACTGCAATGCAAACGTATTACTCTAATCCACTGGATATATCCTCCCTTCTGAGAGTCTCTTAAATATGCTTTTTAAACGACCAGGTACTTGCATAGGCTGGACTGAAACCATTGAGGTAGCCCCAACCCCCATCCTCCCATGAGACCGAAAAACAAACAAGAGAATAAACGATGGATCCAGAGTTTAACGACAGCTTATGACAACAAAGACCGTTGAGAGAAATTATTTTGGCATATTTCAATATAAACAATAAACAATACGAAAATATGAGACCTGAGCCTTCACTTTAAACGACATCACAGAACCAGCATGACGAGCAGAGATTCGGAAAGTGATCCGCTGCGGGAAAGGGAGCCAATGCAAGACTTCCCGCATCGTTGTGGCCCGGCGCAGAACAAAATTTAAAGCAAGAGTTTCGTGCCGCATGGCATATTGAAATATGCCAAATGATTTCTCTCGACGGCAACGGTCTTTGTTGTCATAAGCTGTCGTTAAACTCTGGATCCATCGTTTATTCTCCTGTTTGTTTTCCGGTCTCATGGGATGGGGGGTGGTGTAGGGGTATGTTCCTTCAATGATTTCAGTCCAGTCTATGCTATGCAAGTACCTGGCCGTTGACAAAGCATATTTAAGAGCCTCTACTCTCTCATTTCGTCTTCGTCTCGTTTACTGCGATTCCATCCCTTCAGGCCTGACGAAGTCCCTGTTGTAGTCAACACGCTTTACCTGTCACATGTTTCTGAGTATCTGTGATACAAATATTGCACTGATTTCTGAATATGGTTATGATGATGACAGTGATGACGACGACGTCGACTGATAAGATGGTGACGACTATGATCATTACGATGTCGCCAGTGATGCTGCTGTTTGTGATGACAATAATTGTAATGATGGTGATAATTACAAGCATAAATATAATCATGAAAACTTAGATGAAGATGATGATAATGACAACGATGACAAAAACAAATGATAATGAAAATAATTATACTGATGCCAGAATCATCGCACTACCACCTGATGATGATGACTTACTGACTTATGGCATTGGCAATGCTCCTGCACGCATAAGCCGCTCGTTTATGGAAGACCTCCATCCCTCTCTGTTGTATGCCCGGTGCGTAGCCTCCTGTACCGACAAGCCCATCTCTCCACAGTCCTCCCTTATCATATCCATCCATCGTTTCTTCTGCCTCCCTCTTTTTCTTTTCCCGTGCACATATCCGTTGAGAGCTATCTTCGGATACCTGTCATTTCCCATTCGGGTTACGTGTCCAAAGTATCGCAGCCGTCTGTTCTGTATCCTGCTGACTATGTCGTACTGGATGTTCAGTCGTTTGTGTATGGTTTGTGGTTGATGATGATGACAGTGGCGTAACGAAGGGGGGCAGATGGGGGCAACCGCCCCCCGGGCTCAGCACAAGAGGGTGGGACGCAAAATTAGATTTCAGTGGTATTCACTATACAGTACTATGATACGAACGATTAAAGTCAACTAGAAAATAAAAAGGGGCGCAGTCATCAAATCTTGCCCCTGGGCGCTGAAACCCTTCGTTACGCCATTGGATGATGATAATGCTGATGATGGTAATTTAAACAATAGCAATATTGATGATGATGATGATGATGATGATGATGATGATGATGATGATGATGATGATGATGATGATGATGATGATGATGATGATGATGATGATGGTGGTGGTGGTGGTAATTTAAACAATAGCAATAATGATGATGATGATGATGATGATGATGATGATGATGATGACGATGACGATGATGATGACGATGACGATGACGATGACGATGACGATGACGACGACGACGACGACGACGACGACGATGACGATGACGATGATGATGATGATGATGATGATGATGATGATGATGGTGGTGGTGGTAATTTGAACAAAAGCGATACTGATGATGACGTCCTTTGTCTTTTGCTCTGAAACACAGGAAGGCGATCGCTCGTCGATTGTTTCGTACCTCATCTCAAACCGACGCATTCGTGTACAGAAGCCTTCGAAAAGTACTTTCGAAACTTCGCCGCCGACAAACAATACAGGAACGCTTGCAGGTATAATTAATTGCCTAGCTATAACATTCATCCGGTGTGGTGCCAGGTGTTTTATGGGTAGAAAAGGTTCCTAAACCACTCACTTTTGTTGCCAACGTAGTGAGGCAAATATTAAAGTATCCTCTTGTCTTTACAGCAATATTTTTGAAACGAGATAATACGTTTGACAAACTGAAACGAGAAGCCAAAGCGGTCGCAGAGTCTGTAGAGTTTATAACAGGAACGCTTGCAGGTATAATTAATTGCCAAGCTATAACATT
Organism: Aporrectodea caliginosa; assembly: GCA_020284085.1. Taxonomy (NCBI): domain Eukaryota; kingdom Metazoa; phylum Annelida; class Clitellata; order Crassiclitellata; family Lumbricidae; genus Aporrectodea; species Aporrectodea caliginosa. The sequence goes on along the minus strand of JACEVL010000791.1, from coordinate 160,724 downwards.
CATCCGGCTTGGTTGCTGTTTAACGACACTGTGTCATAACAAAGATGATCAGTGTCTCCCTCCTCCTTTCTCCAGGCTTGGGACTGGCACTACCACAGGTAGGGTAGTGGCGGAGTTATTCATCCGGTGTGGTGCCAGGTGTTTTATGGGTAGAAAAGGTTCCTACACCGCCCACTTTTGTTGCCAACGTAGTGAGGCAAATATTGAAGTATCCTCTTGTCTTTAGAGCATTTTTTGAAACGAGATAATACGTTTGACAAGCTGAAACTAGAAGCCTAAGCGGTCGCAGAAGCAGTCGGTACAGTTTATACAGTGAAATTTAGGAAGAACGGGGTTTCTACGGAACTTAACTGACATCAGAGGACAATCCAGGACATCACAGAACAGAAGAGCCTCGGATAGGACAACCCAGCACAGGACAGAACATCTGAGGACAACACAGGACAGACTAGACCGAGGACAGAGCAAGCAACCCAGTACAGAACAGGACAAGACAGAAAGGTGAAGAGAAGAAAGGGCAGGACTTTACAATATAAGCCAGGACAACCCAAGCCAGACAAGACAAGGCAACACAAAACAGGACAGGATAGGACAAAGAACAGGACAGAAGAAGAGAGGGAGAGGACAGCGGATGATGGAACGATTCTACGAATGAGTGGAAGCGATTTCTGGTCTCTGGAAAATCGAAACCTTTCGACAAATCGAATTTTGCCGCGTCGATCGATCGATCTGCCTGATATAGCGCCCACAGATCTACGCTCTCATGGTCTCATGCGCACGTTGCAGCGCTTGAAAGCCGATATCCAGATTGCTTAATAAATATCGAATAAATATCGATTTATTGATAGCGATTGATCGGACCAGTGGCCATATAGTAGGAAGACTGCACTCGCCGACTCTCGATCATATTTGTCCGCCTACCTGTCTGTTTGTCTGTATGTCTGTATGTATGCTTGTATGTCTGTGTATGTCTGCATGTAAGTCAGTGTCTATATCCCTACGTGTCTGCCTTCCTGTCATCATGTCCACATTTCTGGTTATGCTTGGCGCTTGCCTCGTTGCCTCACTGCTGTTTGTATATGTTCGTCCATCTGTCTGTCTGTTTGTCCATCTGTCTCTGTCTGCCCATCTGTCTCTGTCCATCTGTCTGTCTGTCCATTTGTCTCTCTGCTTGTCCATCTGTCTGTCTGTCCATTTGTCTCTCTGTTTGTCCATCTGTCTGTCTGTTTGCCTTGGTACGTCATGGTGCCCATATTCGGATCGCTGTTACCCTTAGATGTCGCTTTCCGCCTCCATAGACCTTCATCACGGCGCCTCTTCCGTCCTTTCCTGCAGTCTCGTGTCGCCTGCCTTCTCCTATCAACTCCTATCCTGTCCTATCCTATCCTATCCTATCCTATCCTATCCTATCCTATCCTATCCTATCCTATCCTATCCTATCCTATCCTATCCTACACAGTCCTATCCTCCTATCCTATCCTCCTATCCTGTCCTAAAATATCCTATCCTGTCCTAAAATATCCTATCCTGTCCTAAAATATCCTATCCTGTCCTAAAATATCCTATCCTGTCCTAAAATATCCTATCCTGTCCTAAAATATCCTATCCTGTCCTATAATATCCTGTCCTATTCCTTCCTATCCTATCCTCTCCTATCCTGTCCTCTCCTACCCTTTCTCTTCGCTCCTCCTCTCTCCACTCTCGAGTAGGAGTTGACAGATTGGCCTTTTATTCCGTCCTCTCCTCTTCTGTCCTCTCCTCTCCTCTCCTTCTGCCTCGTCTTGTCCTCTCCTCTCCTCTCACCGCACTCTTGTGTATAAGTCGAGATTGGCTTTTTGCCTGGTTGGCGAGACTTGGGGCACTTAATGCGTTCACTGATTTAATTGTCCGCACGATTGGATGATGCGCTCAGACGAGCCTTGACCCCCGAATATTGATCGGAGCCATTTCCGATCAGAACCAGCCCGCACCCATACAGCCCCACACGCACCACACCCAGCCCCACACGCACCACATCCAGTCCCCACCCGAACCACATCCGAAGCCAAGCAAACAAATAGGAACGTGCGCAGGGGCGGAAGTCCACGGCTTCAAATTTCGGCGATCCAATCAAGCCACTCCTTCCGGTGGGCAATCGACCCAGAAGCAGCGGCGCCTCTTGGCTTCGATCGACGGCAGCGATTTACAACAATCTAGGCGAGTTGTAATTTTACGGAGTAACTGGAGCGATACCTGATAGAGGCGCTATATAAATCGACAGTACAATATTGCGTAAGTGCACTGATGCCAGTAATGTCTGAAACAGCAGGTACTAGTGTCGCTAGAACCTCGATATAGATTGTCCGCCTGATATATTTCGGACAAGGTTTAACCTTTCATGAACTCCAGCAGACGAGACAGTGTTATGTAGACCAACGCGAGTCAATGAAAATCTGTTTTAGCATGTCTCTGCAAGTTCAAGGTGATCGTTGCCAAGAAGTGGCTTTTAGTGACCTCTAACACAAACAACATGGATGAAATCTCTATCTAGCACCGAATGCGTATGCGTCTATTGTTATACAGCTACTAACTCTTATCTCCATCAGCAATCGGTGTTCCCGAAAACTAGAGACTTTGATCTGATCGTAATGATTACCTTTATGCATTTAGCCTGGTAGAAATCCCACACAAAGCAACCAAATTAAATTTTAAATGATAGGCTTATTTATTTAAAGTCTTTTGGCCATGCAGCAGTATTTTTGGCCTATAAGCAGTGGGGACACGATTCACACGAAAGATTCTAGACCTCTAAAGTCTAAACGTTGCAGAAAGACGTACAAGCTTGGATTTACTCATATCCTGACGACACGCCACACCCTTATTGCTAGAATTGCGTGTAACATAATTGTACACAATTAGGCAATAGGTGGTGGTAGAACGGTTCTCTTCAGGGAACTATATATCACTTTCGAAATATTTGCGATGTCGTGATGAGTAATTGCTTTTATAATCACCCATATCCTGGATTCAATCAGTAAATTCTAACATTAAGATGTGGGCAACTGCAAAGATAAGTGTCTTGGAGTTAATCAGCAAATTCCAACACTTTCATTTTGTTCCTTTTATCACTTATTGTTCCAAAAATCAACACCATAAAATGCAGTAGGCCTATACAAAATATTTCTAGGGAACAAAAATCAGATCCTAAAGGGACTTATAGATCCCGCTTATTGGGATCGCGTATGTACTATCAAATTGTTTAGCTCTAATTGTTTTGCTCTATGTTAGGTTATGAGATTGGCAATGTAAACATTTCCGTAGCACTATTCACCCCTAACGCAGAATAAACTAGGCCGCCATCATGAGAACACATAATAAATTAGATTAGATTAAAAATGACGATATATATGAGGGCCTATACAATAATTATTTCCAGATGCGTGTCATCTTGACAAATGCCTTGCCTCGCGAATATCTTATTCATCGGCGACTGTGCACTCACGATGCCTTCTGAACCGCCAGCTGCAGTACCTGCTGCTGAGACTACAGCAGCCTCTTAAGATGCCCCACTCTGAAAGCGACGTCTGTGCACTCAATATCTAAAAATAGTAGATCTATTCTTTATGGCAAACGTCGTCTGTTGAGGGACGATCGTTTGAGCCACCCCTTCTATTCGCATCAGCTACACACGAACATACGCAGGAACATTCTGCCCACAGACTTACACAGGAACTAGAGGCGTAGCCAGGAAATAATTTGGGGAGGGATCAATTGGACATGGGTGCAGAGTACGTGGTCGGTTTAAAAAGTTAATTTCGCATATAAAAAAATTTCGGCAATTTATTTGGGGGGTTTGAACCCGTAAGCCCCTTTAAAATGGCCGAGCCAAGAAGATTCTGCCCAAGGACATACCCACGGACATGCACAGGAACATTCTGCCCACGGACTTATACCAGAACATTGATCATTCTGGCTTTCCTGATCTTTTGGATTGTAACCTGAATTCTTCAATTGATTATGATTTTTGATTGCGATTTTACTCGAAGCGATCATCGACTGGTGCCTTGGACACAGTGGTGTCTACCAACCGGGTTTTGGGAACTTGAGGAGAACGTTAGAGTTATATATAAACTAATTCATCGACTTTTTGGATTATTACCAATTTGAATAGAACAGGGTTTATATAAGATTAATTTTAACGTCAAAACTTTAACATAGATCTACCGTATCGACGCTATATATATATTTCAAGGCATGTACGTCTGTTTTTTTTTCTGATGGCAGGGTCGTCACGACGGCCATGAAGTGCTTTCACGAAATAAAGAAGCAGATTCGAACCAAGTGCCCAGACGACAGTCCTGACAAATACCAGCAGCTCTACGTTAGTCCCCTCATCGAAGAAACGGGGGACACGGTCCGGAAACACTGTATCCTATCGCCACCATACGACCAGTACTTCAGCCGGGCGCCGACGCTCACAACGGTCACCTCCTATCCCACCGTAGTTGCCTTATTACTCGTCAGGTGGCGACGATGACTGAAATTCTAACGACGCAAGTAATCGACAGATGGCAATCGAGCGCAGCTGTGATGACGTCAGGGCTCACGAAGTCACGGAGTGTCTCTTCGGTGATCGATCGGCCTTGCTCTTGTTGTCTCCGAAGGGAAACATTTCCATAGCCGTATAGGCCTAATACGGTGAGAAAGATGTCCCGACTGTGAGTAATTACCGAGATCAACAGAAACTGGACAGCACAACGACGTTTTCTAGTCATCATCATCGTCATAATCATCGAAGTCGTCGTAGTTATCGTAATCACCGTTCCGTGGAATTAGGTCGTCACAAGGTCGCAGCAATGACGCTTTAGATGCGGTGGTTACTGCGTGGTCACCACGTGAGAACTCGATGCGTGGAGCGGACGGTACAAAAAAAGAGTTTGACAAACGGGTTTGCGATACGGTTTCCGATTTGGTCATGCACGTCGGAAAAGAACTGGCGGGAAAAGGAATCCGTAGTCTGTCTCTGGGGAGATCTGGAAATAAGCGACAGACGAACATCCGGGAATTAGCGCGTAAGCTCTTGGCGCCATCTGGCCTTCGATAGATTAACTATCGGATAAGAAACGGTTTACATTTGCGGTTGGCTGCCACCGGAAGGTCGCCATATTGGGTCAGCGGAAGAAAAGAAGAGTGAAGAAAAAGAACTGGAGATAAATGGAAAGAAGACATCCTTGAGGAAGTGTCTTCGTAATAGTGGAGTGACGACGAAGAAAGAAAAGAAGAAAGGAAGAAAAGGAATTAGAGACAGACTGAAATCGGAATAACAGGAAGAAGAAGATGCAAAATAAACTATTAGGCCAACAGAATCGAAAGATTGAAGGAATGATGACAGGCGGCATTTTTGCCAATCCCAGGAGAGTACAGCAAATATCGGGCTAATTAGGGTAATAAAATCGTTTCAGCGTTCTAAATTATTTTATATAGCCTACGTGGCATTTTAATACCAATGTCCAGGATAACTGTCACCAATCCAATTTCTATTTACGCAGGAAGTATTTTACATCAATCCAACTTCGGTTAAAGCAAGAACTATTTTTCATCATTCCATCTTCTATTTTCGCAAGAATTATTGTCATTAATACAACTTCTATTTAAAATTACCCTATAATTATGCGCGAATAATTTAGAATGTTGAAACGATAAACTACCCTGATTACCCTGATTAGTCCGATAATATTTGCTGTTCTCTCTTGGGAACGGCGAAAATGCTGGTAGGCGCTATCCCTCCTGCTCTCCCTGTCTGTCCCTCTGCAGTCTCCTTTTCTGTCTGTCTGTCTGTCTGTCTGCATGGCTGTCTCTGTGGGGGAGAATATCGAATGGATAGATGGATGCTATGATGAACAGAATAAATCACTCATGCGCAGTTTTCGTCAAAGACAGAAACTTCGCTCTGTGGCTGTACATCTACGCGAAGAAAGAATCGACCCAACGATGATTGATGGAGAGCATCGAGAGGGGTAGAGGAAGGGACAGAAGAGGGAGAAGAGAAGGAGCATAAGAAAGAGGAAAAGAAGAGGAGGAGAAAGAAGAGGAGGGACCGAAGAGGAGGAAGGGAAGGAGCATGAGGAAGAGGAAAAGAGAGAGGAGAAGGGTAGAGGAAGGGACAGAAGAGGAAGAGAAGGAGCATAAGAAAGAGGAAAAGAAGAAGAGGAGAAAGAAGTGGAAGGGACAGAAGAGGAGGAAGGGAAGGAACATGAGAAAGAGGGAAAGAAGAGAAGGAGAAGGAAGTGGAAGGGACCGAAGAGCAGGAAGGGAAGGAGCATGAGAAAGAGTAAAAGAAGAGAAAAGAAGGTGGACAGTAGAACGAGCAAGAGGAAGAAGAGGAAAGGAGGATGCAACATCGAAGAGGGAGACAGGGCCATGGAGGAGGAATGAAAGAAGGAGGAAGTTATATAAGATAAGATAAGAATATTCTTTAATTAGCCAATTGATATCCGCATTTTTGGTGTACAGACATGATAATAAACCTACATCATCCATTGAGCTGATCAAGACAGTCAAATATTCTAAAATCACACGTACTATCGTAAAATCCGAAATCCCGTTGAGCTGAAAGGAAATATGATCGAACAGTTGCATTATGTCTTATTTCTGGAAAAATGCAGATCAAATAGAATTGAAGAAAAACCACAGATCTCTACAGGCCCGCCGACAGAAATTCCGGGCCCCTAGGCAGAGCAGTCACGGGCCCCTAACTTTTTGAACAAACTGAATTTTAGTCTTACTTCCACAAAAAATTTCTGATGACCTTTTTTTTTTTTTTGCTTTTCCGTGAAATTGTCAGAAGGAAAATTGTCACAAGCCGCATTTTCCGCCCTCCCGGGCCCCTCGTTACGTGTTACGTTATATTTTATAAGGCTTAACATCATAAACTTTGTATATACATCATAAACTTTTCTATATCTTATTATAATATATATCATAAGTTGATTGCGGGCCCGGCCCGGGCCCCTAAAAGTCGCCGGGCCCCTGGGCATTTGCCCCCTGCCCCCCCTCTCGGCAAGCCTGGATCTCTATCTACAGGATGTTGAGACAGTAAAATGGCCGACGTACAAGATGATGACGTCTGGCAAAACCCATCTGCAATCGACGCTTCATAGCAAACACAGGATCTTCTAAATTAGAGCTTTCTCACGCTAGGTTCATGCATAAGCACAAACAAATATACACACCCCACCCACATATATATATATTTTGTCGGGAAAGTGCGTATAATTTTACCTAAGATTTTTTAAATTAATTTGAACCACAAGTCTATTTTCGTACTCTTGTAAAATGGCGTCATAATTATTATTAGGTAATTGCTTTCTCTAAAATGGCGTCATATTATTAGATAATTACTTTCTCTAAAATGGCGTCATATTGTTAGATAATTGTGCTAATTTCGGTAACGCTGTGGCCAAGACTATATTCAGACAAGGATGCAAAGTTGGGCAGCGGCATAGGCTACTCGTCTAAGTGCATATCCGGGCCAACAGTTACTTTGCGGAACTCCGAAAAGAAGGACCGTTAATCAGAGCCTGACAAGTGACAAAGTATGAAACGGCCACGAGGTATGCCAATTTGACTCGGAGAGAAGGATTTAATAATATTATAATCTACCGTCCCTAGGCAGAGTTTTTTAGACTCCTGATATTTATGTTCAAAAGTTTTAACGTTTTCACATTAATTTTGTTTAAGTAAACAGCAGACAGTTTAGAAGACCCAATAAAAACAACCCAGCTTTTAAATCTTTGCACATGATAAGCTTATACTGTCATTTTGTAGCCAATTGTCATAATAATTTTATTTATTTTTTGTCGTCTCGCTCAGATGTTTAATTTAAATGCATTGTTCAATTGTTAATGTTCAATTTTTTAATATTTAAATTTGCCGCCCTCTGTATTGTGCCGCCCTGTAGACCATCCATATAGGCTATGGCATCTCTTGTTCCTCGAAATTATATTATATTATATTATTGCCAGAAATATGAAGCAAGCTATGTCATTGGATTTTTCATTTCTGAGTGGCGCTATATAAAAAAATGTTCGGATAATTGAGGATATTTCAAACATAAACTATCAATGCAAATAAATACTCTTGATTCCTCCATTGTACATGTTTAAAATTCATTAAATTTTTTTTAAATATACTGTTATCATTGTAATTTTTTAACTTCCTTTTCTCTGGATATCGTGTATATATTATAGGCATGCATATATACACATAAAATATATTATGCATGCAGGTACCTGTATGTGATATAGCAAAAAGTGCATAATAATAGTAACATACACCGTAAACTCTGTATATACTTCCTTATTGCGCGAATCCTGATATAATACGGTTGATGACATGGATACCAAATTTAACTCAGAAAATTACTTTAGTACAATGCATGTATAGGCCCTAAAAAGTACCTTTGTCTCCCGCAGTCTCCCACTCATAGGTGGCGCTACAGCAAATCTACAAGAATGTATCACGTGACCGATGTGTTTGTAGATCTATATCTATAATTTATGTAATATATATTCTACATATCATAATAATATATTATCATGTGAATATATATGCGCAGTTGTATTTTTCTTATGCCTTACGATTGATATCGTATGTGGTGTCAGTTTTTCTTTACCTTGAGTTTCTTCGTAAAGCTTTTTAACTTTCCTATGTGCGTTACTTTCGTTGGAGGAAATTGTTGCTTTCTTTTTAACTTGAACTTATAAACAATAACAGAACCGTTTCTATTGAACTTGAAAGCGAATAAAGTGATTACTATTATATATATTATGAAGAATTTCCTGAATTTTAAATTGTTTCTGGGCCCTACTTTCAATCGAGATTGACCTTTGTACATACAGTACATACATACACACATACATACACACACATACATACATACATACATACATGTAATACATACATACATACACTCTTGCATACATAAACATACACATACATACATGCATACATACACCCACATACATACATACATACATTCATACATACACACATACATGCATAAGAAATACATACATACATACATACAGACAGACGACGTGCGAGGCAAGAAGGGACGAGACAGAGAGAGGGAAGTGTTTGTGTAACTGCCTGTCTGTATAACGGACAAATACCTGTCAGCTAATCTTGTCTGTCTTTCCATCTAGCTGTCTGGACACTGTATACTTGAACATTTATATAGCCCATTTTTAGACCCACAATGGCGAGGTGTATACATACGTATGCGCGATTGCGCATACATATACCTGCACAGTTGACGTCTTCTTTACGTTCTCTGCCCTCAGGCAGGTTCATATGTCCAACGACGCCATTTTCTCTGTTCTCTGCTTCTCTTTTCAGTCCGCTGTATCCCTCCTCTGCCAGTTGACACTATAAAAACCAGACTGATTTAACACGGGCTATATAATTATGCGTAGATCTAAATTCTCCAGTAAACGATCTCGTCATAAGGCAGCCACGTTATAACGTAGCTTTTGTCAAGACTGCCAAGCGCAGCGTTGTAAGGAAATTCCAGTGTATACCACCTATGCATTTGTGCATGTAGCCTACATGTAATTTTGCGTACGTGGGAATATAGAACAATCGGTTCAGACTGCACGGCTTGGACACCAGGGTCACTCGGTGTCCAGCAGGGCTCCGCACTATAGGGCGGCCTCTTTGCATCCTCTATGTACGGCTGATTTGACTCAACTCGTCAATCTTCTGGATGAGTGGATTCACTGCTGACGATGTCCAGTTGTACTCCACATTCTGCCCTCTTGGTGCAATATCATTTGTATCTTCTACACGGATGACTGCGGTGGAAGTATAGACCTACAGAAATAGACGCTGTCTAATCGATCATCCGCGCTGATTCCGACGCAAAGTATTTGGCTGGGCGCACGCGCTGTCAAACATCGAAGAAAGTGGAGTAAAGTTGAAATTCTGTGATTGGAATCAACTGCGACTTGGTTGTTCTCTGGACGGAGTAATATCGATGAGCGATGACAAGTCAATTTCTTTTGCAGGTCCTGTTGCTTGTATAATGTATATACCAGTTGCGCAAGATACGGGTCACAAGTCGTCGTCTGTTATTGTTATATAATTCAAACTGTCTTAATACAATACAACTATGTTCGGTGCCTTGCAGCCGGATGGTTGCGGGTTTATAATCAGTTATACAAAGCGCATGATTTATGCCTTTTCCTTAATATGCAATTACAGACGCTTAACTACAATAGTGTGCATATATAAATATAATTTCTGTAGGGTTGTACCCGCACTATTATTATTTCAGTTTGTTTTTGAAAACATTTCTCATAAAGTCTAAGGATAGTTAGGGGCCATACATACTGCTACATACATACATACATACATACATACTGTCATACATACCCTGTACATACAAGTCGTCTGTTATTGTCATATACATTCAAACTGTCTTAATGCAATACAATACATACTATACTTTGATATTTTTGCCCTCCTTTCAAAGTTCAGAAGTGCACACACGACAACGTCGCAGATGCAATTATATTGCAGAGCAACTGTGAGCGAAGGACTTGCTCAAGGTCCCAATAATACAGTAACTGCCTCGGACGAGGATTGAATCCATTGCAGGTCGACCGCTCCAACCAATCGGACAACGTGCCCCACGGTGCACTTATTTACGTCAGGCAGAAATCCATGTGTGCAGCACTTTGTGTGGTACCCAGGGAGAATGACTTGATGATACGGGCGGGGGTTCAACCACCTAGTCTTTCTTATGATCCCATAGTAAAGTCTACATTTCACACCCAAACTGCACATAGATCAACGTCTTCCGCCCCCCAGTTATTTTTTGCACAATTCCCATATTGGTGGTACCCTAAACACGCTATATTAAGTGTCTTGATGGCATACGCAAACATACATACATGGCGCTTTACACAGTTACACACACTACATACATGCATACATACGCATACATACATACATAAACACATGCATATTATACATGCATATATACATACATACACATACTACAATATATTATACGTATATACATACACACATAGGCCTGCATACATAAACACATGCATATTCTTAGCTACATATTGTATAGTTATACATACATTTTCAATTCACTATACATATTCTTCTAATTATCACATAGGCCTGTACATAAATTATTTCTGACTTTGTATGTAAAGTGCTGAGCGTTTGCTTGCGTTTAATATATAACATATCTTATATATATACTTATATACATATATATATATATATAAACACATACTATTTATGCACGCAGGCCTATAAGTCTTGGCTTACAGGAGCCAGCTGCTTAGTTAAGTTTGCCTCTCTAGCAACCATGTAAGCCAAACGATTAAGTTAGGTGGTTCGCAGTTGAAGTTCTGACGTATAGGCCTAAAAGAAATGACCAGCCTATCGTTTCTGGGTGCCGACTCCCCCCACCCTTCCCTCCTCAGAAAACGGATTACCTTCATTGTCCGCAGAGAACTGAGCCAGATCGCTGAGTAACGGCCTATACTTACATACAATCGCAAGCAGTTCGAACAGAGGCCCATAGGAGACTAAAGCATAGGTCTAAAACACAGGCCTAAAACGACTTCTGAGAAGCATATTTACAGGCTACGTACAGTGGGCAGGCACGCGTGCTAGGCGTGCATATAGGCGCAGGCACAGCGAGCATGTTCAACTGACCTAGAAGGCTTATCAAGTCGTTACTAGCAAACATTCTTTTGGCGAGTTTGAGGCCTTCAATAATAATATCGCTAACAACCGCCGTCAAAGAACACGTGTACGAACACATCGTATTAATCCCATACTAAAACGTGCACCACTGCCTACATTAATACTAACACTGCTTGTGTATTGGGCTATTGGATGTTGTCAAGTGCGCGCTTACGTTGGCGGCAAACATAATATGTCTAAACCGTAACATTTTGGATCTTACGCGATATTAAAAGGAGATAAAGAGGAACGTATCGGCTGGGAATACAATCGGTGGAGAGGAAGTGGTTAAGAGGAAGTCAAGGCGATTATGCAGGGACAGGTGAGTGATTTGAAACTACTGTAAACATATTGCGCTCGTTCGAAACAGAAGCAAATCTCGCTGAAAACAAGTTGGTGCCAAGTGGGATCAAAGGGGAAAAAGTTGGTGTCTAGTGGGATAAAAAATGGGAACAAGTTGGTGCCAAGTTGGATTAAAGTGGAATAAGTTGGTGCCAAGTTGGATCAAAGATTCAAAGGGGAACAAGTTGGTGTCGAGTGGGATCAAAAAAGAAACAAGTTGATGTTAACTTGAATTAAAGGGGAACAAGTTGGTGCCAAGTGGGATCAAAGGGGAACAAGTTGGTGCCAAGTGGGATCAAAGGGGAACAAGTTGGTGCCAAGTGGGATCAAAGGGGAACAACAAGTTGGTGCCAAGTGGGATAAAAGGGGGAAAATTTGGTGCCAAGTGGGATCAAAGGGGCACAATTAAGTTGGTGCCAAGTGGGATAAAAGAGGAACAAGGTGGTGCCAAGTGGAATCAACGGAGAACAAGTTAGTGCCAAGTGGGATCAAAGGGGAACAAGTTGGTGTCGAGTGAGGTCAAAAAATGGAACAAGTTGGTGCCAAGTGGGGTCAAAGGGGCATTGTTGTATCAATTACATTCTGAAAGTAATTCAATTATAATTGCAATTACATGCTTACAAATGTAATTGAATTACAATTACAATTACTTGATTGTGAAAGTAATTGAATTACAATTACATTTTCATTGTAATTCAATTACCAATTACTTTTCAATTATTCCTTTAAAATTAGCAAATGATTTTGAATTTTTCGATAATTTTTAATTTACTCTATTTTGAAACTAAAACTTCCAATGGACCAATGGCCTGTAAATTGTAATAATATTAATAATTATATACATTCAATTGTAGGCCTATTATAAGTTTGTCAGGTATCCAAAATACGATTTACAATTATGATCCATTAAAACAAGTTTGATTTTTAGTAAAGTTTTTCAGTACTAAAACTATTTGGACTTAGCTGCCTGTTAGCATAATTTGTTCTCATAATTTGTTCTGGATCTGTGTGACACTAATCGTTGACTGAAATGTTAACCAGGTACTAGTGGCCAGGGTGGTATAAGCTTTTAGCTTTTTCCTGGCTTCCTGTTGCACAGTGACTGATCTGTTTCTGTCATGATGTGTACTGTTATTTGTTCTGTTTCTGACGCAATAAATAATAATAATAATAAAGTTTTTCAAAATGATAGTCTGTTAGAGAACTCAGTTGATTGCGCCTGGTTGAGTGAGTCAATTCGTCCAGCAGTGCTAAAGAGACGCTAAACTGGAGCTAAAGATGGAAGCTCTGTTTTCTGTAGGCAGCCGCAGTAAGCTATAGTTATCTAAGAATGAGTGCATGACTGCATGGATATATAATGAAGGTCAGCCCTTGCGGTCTATCAAAGTGTGCTGTAAGATTGTATGAGGGGTGTAAGGATAGAATAATGTTGACAATAATGTTGTCATGCAAACATAATGCAGCGCAGTTTATTCAATTAAACAGGTAGCCTTGGTCAACCTGGTAGGCTGGCATCTTTGCTGACTTTATGAAAGTAATTTGTAATTTACACTTCATTCAATTACAAATTACATGCAATATTTTAATTAAAATACAATTACAATTACTTGACTTAAAATGTAATTCAATTACAATTACAATTACAGAACATGTAATTCAATTACGTAATTCAATTACATGTATTTCAATTACTGAACAACACTGCAAAGAGGAACAAGTTGGTGCCAAGTGGGAGCAAAGGGGAACAAGTTGGTGCCAAGTGGGAGCAAAGGGGAACAAGTTGGTGCCAAGTAGGATCAAAGGGGCGGGAATCGACTACAGTGTCCCACATATACGTAGCCTATTGCCCCTTTTAAGTGTATACATATCTACTTACATACCTACATACACGTAAGCGTTGACCACCACCACCACTATAGTGTAGAAATTCGAATGACTGTATACAGGCAAGAGACGAGTTTAAGCATGCACTTATCTGGAATCATTCGCCAGAAACAGGTGGTCTCTTTCGTCTCAGTTCTGCCGTCTTTAATAAACGGCTTCGTCTTTTGTTGGTGAATTCCCTAGGAAGTTTATTGAATGCAGAAGCACGTCCAGCGATACATCGGAATGTATCGATATACCCAGAGAAACCATTAGTATGCAAATGACATGTCTCTTATATTCAGAGAAATACTATAATAGTATGCAAATGGCATGTCTTATAAGCTATATATTCAGATAAAGCAATAGTATGTAACTGATATGTCTCATATCGGTAACTCTACAGAGCGGAGACAGGTTTGAAATTAAGGGGCAAAGTAATAGTTGGACGCAGCGAGAAGTCATTTTCAGTTTACGAGAAGAACAATTATTAAATACATCATCCGTCAAGTGTAGAGGGGAACTCGCGTCGATATATCCCTCACAAGATACCGGTACTTAATCCCAGTTTATACATGTACAGGTTTTATTGGATTCAGACTCGGAGTCTTATGCATTGCATGTCTACTGTAATCATTTTCTAATCTGATTTGTTCTAATCTAATCTGATCGATTAAGCACACTTATAATTCTATATAATATACACGTGTAAATATAATTGCGCGGACTACTGCAGCAGAAACCCATGTCCAATAGCGGTTAATACGAGGATGCGGCAAACCAGGTGCACTTGGTTCGCGGGTTTCTCTATCTCGGTTCTCATATTGGGGATGGACCTGGTTAGGCGCGCTGTTGCCATCGCCCGAGATTGCATTAGCAGACTTCAATGGAAATGGAATGGGGACGCGGTGGTGTGGCGGTATGTTCTGTGCCTTGTAACCGGAGGATCGCAGGCTCGAATCAAAGTCAAGCTACTGCGTAGCGACCCTGGACAAGTTGATCACCCACAATTAGGCCTACCTGTGAGGAAGGCAATGTGGGAAACCACCTCACTTATCTCATCCCCGGGTGGCATAAAAGCCAATGGACCTGCTTTCGGGCATAGAACTCGTCATCAATAGTAATGGAGCACTAACATCCGAAGCGAAAATCCGCCTGTTTAAGGCATATAATTAGTCTATTGGCCATCTTATTGCGAGTACCAGAGACCTAAACGCTTACAATGCTCTGTAGACGAAGCTCGATACCTTCTAGCGGTGGTGCCTCAGAGAGCTGATATGGTGCACATGGCAAACGGTTTCCTCCCCGCTCAGCACTCCATCGTAGATGGCAGAGAACGCAGCAACCGGATACATATCGCGTCCCCAGAAAAGTCATTCATCGCCCGGCGATGCATTGGACGTAATATAGCCTCACAGTGTTTGACTGTTGCGCCAATCCTAAGATCTTCGCCTTCCTTCGCGGATTCCAAGATACCCATTCGCACACGGCGTGTGTATGTCTGGTCTAGACACTCTTCCGCTGGGAACCTGTCCACTCAAAATGGCGGGCTATAGGTCTACGGACCAGAAATGGCGGGTATGTTTGGGGTCATCCATTAGTAGTATTCAACAAACATCAAAATAGGGGGAGGGGTTTGGAAACCAGTTTGACAGTTGCTGACAGGACTACAGGGAATAAAAAAAGTTGACGACAAACATCCATTTTTTGTAAAATGAATCCCAAAATAGCGACACAGAGTAAATGTCTAAAAATTTAGGTCATCTAAAAATACCTGTCTAAAAAAGACCATCCGAGGCGTCAAATCTCTAAAAATACATCTCGTTGGACCTAAATTTCAGTCACCTACGCTGCTGGGTGGGGGTTCTGGGATTGTTGAAATAATTTTTGGGGGTCCGTCGATGTTTCAACAGTTGTTAACAAGGGGATGAGGGGGGTCAAAAAAGGCCCAAAATTTGTCGATCATACTTCCTGGAATACCCCTTTTGACAAAT
The DNA here is from genome assembly GCA_020284085.1 of Aporrectodea caliginosa. NCBI lineage: Eukaryota > Metazoa > Annelida > Clitellata > Crassiclitellata > Lumbricidae > Aporrectodea > Aporrectodea caliginosa. The sequence goes on along the minus strand of JACEVL010000791.1, from coordinate 144,774 downwards.
AGCGACGAAACACCGCTGACGTTTATCTCCTATAAGTATTAATAAACATCGTGACTATGAACGACAGATAAACCAAAGACCAGCTCATGGGCGTATTTAGGGGTGGTTTTACGGGTTCAAATTCCCCCGAAATAAGTTTCCGAAATTTTGTTTATATGCTTTTACATGCGAAATAGCAAAAACAACTGGAAATTTTGCGACCATTTCCAATGAAAACTCCCCCCCCAAATCTTAAAACCCCCTCCGAAATATTTGTCTGACTACGCCCATGGGTCACCAGCCACAAGACATTGCTTCAATTGGCGAATGCCCTGACAGTGAATAAAAAATTTATGTGAAATGCGATGAGCCAGATTATATAATTATAGTCACTTCATTCATTCATTCATTTCAGATATTTATATAGCGCCCCTTCAAGATTTCTACTCAGAGGCGCTCCCGACTACAGCGCGTACACTGAATCGGAGTTTCACGCCGAAGCGCATGAGCAATTGCGAGTGAAGGACTTGCCCAGGGTCCCTACGCGGCGGCAGGGTAGATTCGAACCCGCAACCCTCCGACTGCAAGGCACCAAACATACCCCTTGAGGTGGATTCGAACCTGCAACCCTCCGGCTGCAAGGCACCGAACATACCCCTATACCACCGCGCCCCACATGTAAGCACTTCGTATAAAAAATGTATGTCAAATGCGATGAGCCAGATTATATAATTATAGTCACATGTAAGCACTTCGTATGTCCGTGAATAAGCTTACCTCCGCATACCTATTTTAGACCTCCAGAGGCGCATAGGAATGCCTATGTATACATCTCCATGGACCTATGAACACCTACGAAGCCCTATGTAAACTTCTGGTTATGTGCTTATTTAAGCACGTAGACACGTTTGCTCGTCCACCTGACTTTTCAACATCGATATTAAGGGTATATGTCGAATCGATATAGCGTGGTTTAAGTAAATGTTATTGTAGACTCAACTTTTCTTCAGCAAATCGAAGGGCGTTGAAATCGAACACCTTTCAAGCATGCATGCGATATATGTGCAACGCTCAGCAGCGACGTTTACATGGCGATATGGCACGGACGGGAAAACGGATGGATGGAGAGAGAGAGAGAGAGACAGAGAGAGAGAGAGAGAGAGAGAGAGAGAGAGAGAGACAGAGAGACAGAGAGAGAGGAGAGACATAGAGAGAGAGAGATAGAGACAGATATAGAGAGAGAGAGAGAGCATAGATAAGAGAGAGAAAGAGAAAGAAAGACATAAAGACAGATAGGCATCTATAGAGAAAGAGATAGAGGCAGATATATAGGGATAGAGATAGGGATAGTCATAGGGAAAGATAGAGGAAGAGATATAGGGAAAGATACAAAGGGACAGGCAAAGGGAAAGAGACAGGGACGGCGATATATAGGATGGATGGAAGCAGTAGAGTAGACAGGAAACAATTTCGAGGTTCCCATAGTCGTATAAAGTTAACTTTTTAGTATTTCGCATATAAAAGCATAAAAAATTTATTTCAGAAACTCATTTGGGGATTGAACCCGTAAAACCACCCCCTAACCCCCTAAATAAGCCCATAAATGGAAGACGCCCGATAATACACGGAGGTAGGAAAATAGAGGGACTGACAAAGAATGACAGAGATAAGGGAGGCCGAGAGAGGACAGAGCGATAGACAGAGGGAAGCAGGAGGAGAGCGAGACTTAGAAACAATGACAGAGAGGAGAGAGGCACATAGAAGAACGGAAAGAGGAAGGAATGGTAGACGAAAGCAGGGCTGCCGACAGAAATTCCGGGCCCCTAGGCAGAGCAGTCACGGGCCCCTAACTATCCGTAGACTTTATGAGAATTTTTTTAAACAAACTGAAATAATAATAGTGCGGGTACAAACCGTACAACCCTGCAAAATTATATTTATATATGCAACTATTGTAGTTAAGTGTCCGTAATATTATATTTTTAAAAGGCATAAATCATAAACTTTGTATAACTGATTATAATATTTTTCATAAGTTGATTGCTGGGCCCAGCCCGGCCCCTAAAAGTCGCCGGGCCCCTGGGTTTTGCCCCCCTGACCCCACCCTCTCGGCGGGCATGGACGAAAGGATGGACGGACAGAGGAACAAATGTAGGAACATGTGGGAAAGATGTGCTGATCAGAGGGTTTCAGATAAAGGGAAAACGGACGCGATCACTTACAAGGTGGGAGTGATAGGAGCTACAGAAGATGCATGCAAAGCTCTCCTGGTAAATAATAGTTCTCATGATCCTCAGATCATGTCTCGTGTCGCGTTGGCCCCACGAACATCGATTCCGCAGAAATCTTGCGCCAAATGACACCGAGCCATCGATCCAAACACACACAGATGTAGATCGATTGCAATCAATCCTGTGATCGAAAATCTTGATGCCAAAGAAGGCAAAATGAAACTACAGAGTTTCTTAATTGAGGGCCCTCCGTACATCCTTAAAAATGTAGGCCTGCTATAGGCCCTTATACAACATACGCACAAACAGATCTAGGCTACTACATATTACTGCACAATTAAAGCAAATACATGAATCTGTGCATTTTATATAGATACTAGATATAAGCAAGTACCCATGCATACAGTATTATAACGGAGTATAGTGAAAGTATGTGGACAGCAAATTCCTCCTACACATATGACAATATTCGTCTAAACTAATGGGGCTATCCTCAAGTATGTCATTGGCCCATTACAAAAGGACTTATATTGTGAATATGTATAATGTATGTGTACATGTAAATATGTACGTCTATGCATACATATTCGTTTAGTATTAGAAAAGTATTTTGAGAAACTTTCGTGAGCATCAATAGTCATGCAGCTCACGAAAGAACTATATGCAAAACCAGGGAGTATATACATGTATATAGGACTGAAGACCGTTCAATTTGGTTCACGACAACTCGTCTATCAGACTTTTCGTCTAGACACTTCGTCTAGAGCACTTCGTCTACCGACATTTCGTAATAAGTGTATCTGTATCCATTAGGGCTAATCAAGTCAACAGAGGCCACTTTCTTATAATTTCGCTAAACGTGTTAAATATTCTCAGGAATCCAGCTTCTAATTACTGAAAAGATAATTTTCATCAATCCAACTTCTATTGAATGGAAATTTAGTTTCGTCCACCCATCCAGCTTGGCATCCAGCTTCTATTTACGGGAAAAATTATTTCGATCAATCCAGCTTGTATTTCAACACAGGAATGTTTTCATCAATCCCACTTCCATTTAGGGAAACAGTTTTTTGATCAATCCAGCTTCCATTTTAAAGTGACAATATCAAATAGCTTCGTAGACGAAATGTCTGTAGACGAAGTGTCGTAGATGAAAAGTCTGTAGACGAATTGTCGTGACACCGTCAATTTAGTTGGATTGTTGCGGCCAACACTTGGCAAAGGAGTGTTTCTGTTAGATTCAGTCCTTCAATCCATGCAGTTGGCTGTTTTAACCTAATGACGTATCTGAGGCTTATAAGTAGGCCTATCGTTTTGGTTAAACAAAATACAAAAATATCGAATATAACTTAATTTAAAATTTAGAAAGAAAAGTAATGTAATGTTGATCTCCAAAATTTCTCGGCACCACACTAAAGACGCTGCATGAGATCCAGCTTAACACAGTCGCTGTATCAAATAAAGTCCGCAAGAACCTGATTAATAATCGGCAATGTAGGTCTAATGTATTCAGCAACGAAAAGCCTGTCATTGTCACCCGTCAGTTCCAATTACGAGTTCAGTAATTATTGCTTAGCCTACTCTTTGGACAGACTTAGGCCTACCTGTTGTAACCTTGGCGACAAAGGTGTAGCCCACCGCTCTTCTTTACGGCTGTATAATGTTTGGAGCAATAAAGACATTAATTAATCCTGAACCAGATGATTAATTAATGTTTCATAATAAAATCTTTCAGTCTGTTGAAGTTGGTCATCGCCTTCCGTGCAGAGTCAGGCAAGAGACAGCTGCTCTTCGTCGCGATAACATGGATCACCTGCCAATCTTGAGTGGCACTCAGGTATGTACAACATTGAAAACTCGATTAAAAACCCATCGAATTCAAGAGGATCTACGGCAGAAGTGAGTCAACACTCGGCGGCCGCGACATAATCGTAAAAATTGTCGAGCGTCAGCTGCAAGTTTTTAAGTGTTAGCACCAGCCATTATTCTTACTATTTTTGTTTATTATTATCATTAATTATGGTGATGTACACAGTGCTTTTAAAAGGTACTTTAAATGTGATAATTAAGCGTCTAGATATATCGTCATACATAAATGTAAATACATCGTACATACACGCGTCCATATATATATACATATATATATATATATAATATATAAACGGCGTTATATTACATGCAACGTACATTAGGGTGGTGAGATAAGATGAATTAATTATTTTAAAGATTTTTATTCGTTAAACGGCGTTACTTGACTCTAGACGAACCGTATATACACCACTGAGTCGACAGTTTCAAGTGAAAATTATCGCTGTCCCTTGTGACTTTATAAAAAAAAACCTGACAAACAATCATCTAGTAAGAATCAGAAGTAGGAGGAGGAAGATTGGGGAAGGGGAATGGGAGGAGAAATGGGAAGTTGTTATGCCAAGAGTCTGAGCTCTTGATGATTTGATGATCCATAATAACTAACGAAGAGTGTGTGTTTAATTTGGCTCAGCGTGCCTTTGTGACCGAGCCTTCGTTGATTCTGGAACCTGGAACGAGAACCAGAGCAACGCCGTTCAAAGAGAGAAGGTTCCATCGCAAAGCCAGCGACTCCATCGCCAACAATTACAGTCCACAGGCGCACAACCTCACCACGAAATCCGTCCACACCAGTCGCTTACGCAACAAATCACGTTAGCTGCTAACGTCATCATCATAATCATCATCGTCGTCGTCGTCATCATGATCACCGTAATAGTATTATAGTCATCATCGTAATCATCTTTGCTGTTGTTATCATCATTATTTCTAATAACAATTTCTGGCACTGATACTGCTTACACGTCTCCCACTACTACTACCTCCCCGTAAGCCAAGACGGCACCATCTGCTCCACCTTAACACACACACACACACGCACCACAAACTCACAGGGAAAGATTAGGGTAGGAATTCATGAAGAGGTGAGACGTCAGTTTGGAGTGGAAAGCCTGTAGAGGCAGTCCCGCATTAAGGGGTAATCACAGCACCCGGGCCCATCCATCCACCCATCCATCCATCCATCCACCCATCCATCCACCCATCCATCCGCCAATCCATCCATCCATCTATTCACCCATCTGTAAAACGTCTCTTGTTGTCTCCCCTTAGGATTAGACTGCGTTATCGATGTTGTCCAAAGTGTTAGCAACACACAACCAGAGAACGAACAAACGAACAATCAGCAACAACACTCCGAAGCCAACAGCAAGAAGTGAGTCGACATTAATTTTTATCTAAAATACTGGAACGCATTGTTGCTAACCAGCTGATTACTTATCTAGATGTGAATGAATTGATTCCGTCGCAGCAGTCGGGTTTCCGTCGGAATCACTCCACGGAGACTCTCCTGCTTCGGCTTTTGTCAGACTTCTATAGCGCAGTTGACTGTGGTCAGGTTACTCTCCTTGCTCTCTTTGATGTAAGCTCAGCTTTTGACTGTGTGGACCACTCCATTCTCTTGCAGCACCTCTCTACTTCCTTTGGCTTGGTTGACCAGCCTCTAGAATGGCTTAGATCTTTTTTAACTGACCGCTCAAATTGTGTAGTCCTTGGTTCGTCTAGGTCTCTTTGGGTCCCTGCCCCTTTGGGTGTGCCCCAGGGTTCTGTCCTGGGCCCGCTGCTTTATCTTCTTTATACTGCTGATGTCTGCTCCTTGTTGACGTCTCAGGGGCTTCTACACCAACTATTTGCCGATGATGTGCAAGCCTTCACATTCACACCCATTCAGCCGATGCGGTGGCTACTGTGAGTCAGATGTGTCTGACTATGGATGTCCTCTCTTCTTGGATGGCCTCCAATCGGCTACTCTTAAATCCCTCTAAACACAGCTCATTTGGCTGGGTAGTAAGTAGACAACTGCAGGGTATCGACTTTCCTCAACTTACCCTGCTCTTTCAGTCACATAACCTTTTCCCTCACAGTTCGTGATCTGGGACTTCTCTTGACTCCGAGCTTACTTTATCTCAACATGTGAACTCAATTGCACGGAGTTGTTATTATCAGCTTCGTCAGCTTCAGTGGTCTCTCGCTCTCTCTCTCATGATGCAGTTGTGGTCCTTGTTCATGCCTTTGTTACTGTCGAATTGACCACTGTTCCTCACTACTTGCTGGCCTTCCCCTTGGTGTTTTGGGGCGACTAGACCGAGTTCTACGCTCGGCTGCTCGGCTTATTGGACGGCTTCCTAAGTACTCTCCTGTCTCTGCATACATGCGTGATGTGTAACTGTTGCATTGGCTGCCTGTGTCTCATACGTATCTCATATCGCATTGCTGCTCTTGTTTCTCGTTGTGTTCTTGGCTGCGCTCCATCTTACTTGCGTGATCTTTGCCGCCCAGTGTCTGATGTTCCAGCGCGTCGGGTGCTTCGCTCTGCGACGAGGGGTGAGTTCCTTGTTCCACGGACTCGCTTGGCTATTAGGGGCGCCGTGCTTTCTGGTTGGGCCCTTCCATTTGGAATGGCCTACCACTTTAGCTCCGTTTTTTACTTGTAAGCCATCTGACAGGGTTCTACAAGTCCCTCAAGTCTTTTTCTTTAGGTTATGGGCTGGGCTGGGAGCGCTCCTGAGTAGTTTCTTGAAGGGGCGCTATATAAATGCTCTGAATGAATGAATGAATGAATTAATTGTTAAGCAACAGACTGAAGAGCGAGAAAACGGACCAGGGGTCATAAACATTTATGTATACTTTAAGAGTTTATGCTCCTAACAGCCTGTGTTAAGGAATGATGTTGCAATATAGGTGCAATGTTTGGACTTCGTTAGCGCATTCACATTAGACAATTACAAAGGCAATCAAAACTACATTTTGTAAAATGCCTTTAGAACGTGAGAGATCGAGCGAGTTAGTCAGACAGTCAGTGAGCCAGTTTGTCAGTTAGTCATTGATTAAGTAAGTGAGTGAGTCGGAATCAGTCCAGTCAGTCAGTCAGTCAGTCAGTCAGTCAGTCAGTCAGTCAGTCAGTCAGTCAGTAAGCCAGCCAGTGAGTCAGTGCGGTCTATACCATATTGGTTACCTCGTTCGTTGCCCTAACTAGCATATTGCCACTAGCCTAATTCTTCTTTAGTTAGAGCAGAGATAATAAATATTTGCTATCTCAACCCATTTAATAACTAACTGTCAGAGCTTAGACAATTTGTGCCCATATGTTACCTGTAACAAGTTGCGACCTGTCAGCTTGGTGTTGTGAATAAACGAAATTGATTGATTGATTGATTGATTGAGTGCGTGAACCAGTCAGTCAATCAACGAGGCAGTCAATGAGTCAGTGACTCAGTCAGTCAGTGAACAGTCACAGTGCGTCAGGAACTCAACATGCAAGAGAGAATAAAACAATGTACAACATGCGTATATGCATTCCAATATATATAGGCCTATATATATATATATATATATATATATATATATATATATATATATATATATATATATATATATATATATATATATATATATATATATATAATACGTATATATAAGTATATAATTATACGCACATATAGGCATAATTTATATACGTTTACACATACATAATTATATGCATATTTGTAGCGCTGTTACGGGAAAGCCTTGCAAATCAAAGGCGTCGCCAGAGGAGAGGGATGACTGCATAGTTGTTGACCTGAGGAACATTGATGCTTCGGCTGCTGCTGCTGGAAGGAGATCAGGACACGGAGCACTGCATCCCTCTGCCATAACGGACTTGACTGATGCAAAATACGGTGGCAAAAGTAGGTCTCGCAGATTCTTGAATTTATATTCATGTCTGGATTTCTATCTGAGTTTCTCGCTGTGTCCGGCGACCAAGATGGTCGCTGTTTATGCTTACTTACTTACTTACTTACTTACTTACTTATTTACTTACTTACCTACTTACTTACTTACTTACTTAACTTACTTACTTACTTACTTACTTACTTAATTCATTTAGTTCGTGATAATGCTGAATTTGCTTCTGAAATGTTCTCTTAAGTGTGAACTTGAACTATGTCCGAGACTATGTTTGTGAGTCGTATGTGTGCCTATGTAAATATAACATCGGATACATCCATGCATATGTGTATATCAGGGTTATCGATATCCATATCAGGGTTATCCATGCATCTGAATCTATGTTTAACAGTTACATGATACAGGTAGTACAATATATATACAATATATATATATATAATATATATACAGCAAGCATATACATGCACTACTTATGTATATCAGGGTTATCGATGCATCTAAGTCTGTTTAGGAGTTACATGCCTATATATTATAAATATATATATATATATATAAATAATATAATAGCAGAGAAATGTCTGTCTGTCTATCGTGAAGTCAACATTCCTGGTACACGCGAGCCCGCTGTAGGTGGATGAGTACCAGCCACTTCGCTGACACAAGGGAAAACGGCCGGGATCCAAGTTGAGTGTACAGTAGAGTAGACACTGGCAGAATGGTGGCACGCATATACAAAACTAGAACATCATCTAAGGAAGGGGAGAAAGAGGTAGAGGGAGGGTAGACGCAGAGCCAGGAGAGAGGAGGGAGGTGTAGATGCGTTATGAAGGTCATTTCAACCGTCTTAGGACGGGCAAACGTCTAGTATATATATTTCATATAAAGAAGTTCGTATAGAGGCGTGTGAACGTATGTAAGTTGCTTTTATCTTGTTAACTTCTTGTTGCTGTACTGTCTGGTATTGGCAACCACTATGCTGACTTCAACTGCATGAACTCAACTCGTTATCTGTATTCTCTTCTGCTATCGAACGTGGAGTCAGTTATGCTCTGTGGACACTTGCGACTCTGAACAGTCGTTTTATCACACTGCAGGCCTGCTTTTGCAGCTGCATACTTGAGCTAAATTTGGCCATAATTAGCGATATCAATCATCCGATCAATCTGAGGATACGTCATAATTTGACATAGTTCTTTAATTATAAAAGTAAAGAACATGCGCATGTGCAGAACACTTAAGACTGCTTGTTGAACCTTTAATTACTGATCAGGCGTGTGAAATATCCAAATACCCTCTCACTCGGATCATCGGAAAAAAATTCAGTTCGCCCATGATTATAAGTTCTTTGTATACCATCCTTTTCGTGTTGTTAGGCCTATTTGCCATTGGTCAATTCGTGTAGAATGAGTAAACTGTGTTCGTTGAAAACTGGAAATTATGATTATTATTATTAAAATAAATTTGTAACGCGCGCAAGGTCACACCGAAATGTGAATCTGAGTGAATCTATTAGGCAACTGCCATGGCTCTAAACCCTCCCTCTTCCCTTGGTGATCTACTTTCTTACGTTTAATTGCTTACTCACCAACTTCCTCGATATTCATGGGTGTCGTGCTAAACACAGCGCAAACATAATAACCCTTGATTAACTTATTGTTACCTTCAAACGTTCAAATCCTTCAACAGCTGCCTTGAACATAGAAGTGCAGGGGGTAACTAAGGCACAAGCGCTTGCTACTCTGAAATCTGTCGCTGACAATTACCTCCAACTAGTTGCCTCTGCCAAAAAGTACTGTTTCTCACTTATTTATTCCAGCTCGTCAAATCCAAGACGTCTCTGGAAGTTGTCAACTTTGTTCTTCATCACACGTCTCATTCCCCGCTCCCGACTCTCTCATCGGGGTAGCTCCTTCATACCTTCAGCTCTTATGTACCTCGGTCTCTTCACTCCTTGGTCGCGCCGCTCTCCTCTCGACCGCCAGTGGCCTTCTGGTTGTACCCCGCATGAACTGCCGGCTTGAGCTCCTCAGCATTCCTCTTCCCTGTTCTGAAACGCCTGAAAACTATCTTATTTGTTAGTGCCCGCACTGTCTTGGTTCGGGAGCGCCTCTGAATCTTTGAATGGCCCTATAACTATTATACTACCGGTATTGATTATGTTTAAATTGCTTTTGGTTATTGAGATTTTTAAAGTGCTTCCTGTAGTTTTTACAGAAGATTGAGTTTTGGAACCTTTACCTTTAATGTTTACCTTTAATGTTGTGTATATTAGTGTTACAATTATTAGAATTACTGACTTTACATTTCAAGGAGCCAATACCATTTCAATTCTTTAATTTTGCAGAGACTGCAAGGCATCAGTTGCTCTTTCTTAGCGGAGATGGGGACGAGCTTCCCCGGCCAACAGAAAGCTCCCTACCACTTCAGGAATTTTCACATCAAAGTGTTGCAAAGACCGTTGGTCAGTCTGACCAATTATTTATCCGAAGTAACGCCCTATCAAGGACCTTGAATGAACAGGACAGGATCTATAGACGTCTCAGCCAGACTGCGCCCATAGACCACAGGGTCCCGAATATCAGGGAGATTTTAAAACCGATTATACCTCAACGGCCGCACACGTCGAATCGTTCTGTGACCAGAGACAACACATCGCTCTCGGCGGCACATTCAAGTACAAGACAGACTCAAGATGACCAACGACAAACGGCCACTCTGTCCAGTAATTTGGTCAGCTTTGACGATTGCGCCGTGCAACCACCTGCTGCAATCGTTTGTGAAATTGAGGAAACTACTCCGGATCTGAACGAGCTTTGCACTGCACAGGAGACCAGCGCAGCATCTGTTCAAGACGACGTTCCACTTGAAGCACAGAAACCGGATGTTCAAACAGAAATTGAAGGGGTTTGCTCCCCAGTTATAGGAGCTTCTCCTCTTCCTGCTGCTTGTTCTGGTGAAGTTGAGTCGCCGCGGCCAAGCTTCTGTGCAACACCTTTCAAAAAGATCAGTGAGTATGAAACGAGTAAATATATAGTTATAGGGGCCGTCCATAAAGTACGTCACGCTATTTTTGACCATTTTACCCCCTCCCCTCTGTCACAAACTGTCACAAAACTCGGACCCCCCCTAAAGTACGTCACACTTTCGAACATAGAAATAATAATACTTCCGAAAGCAAGGCTAATACATAAAGAAGGCTTCGCAACAGCATTATTACTAGCGCTCCTAGCGAGAGGAATCGTGAAAAACACATTCAGGAGATATGCATTTCATGCTATTTTGACATAAAACTAATTAAAATGTTTCAGAAAATTTTTGAAAATTATTTTTAAAGCTATGAAATTCTACTAAAAAAAAAAAATTAATTATAAAAAATAATAAAAATAAATGTGTGACGTCACACATGGCCTGACAGACCCCTCCCCTGTCACAAACTGTCACACTTTCTTAAACCCCCCCCAGCACGGAGCGTGGCGTCATTGGAGGTTGGAACCTGCCGAAGGGCAGAGAACTTAAAGAAGAAGTATCTTAATAACCAGCATCATACGACTTAGGCTAATAACGTTGTTTTAGATAGAGGTTTCGGATGGCTGCTTGCAGCAGTTGTAGGCCTATGTTGTTCAATGGATAGCAGGGAACTATAATTATAACTTTCAGCTGTTTGCAGAGAACTTTTGCTCAGATGTTAAAGATTTGACGCGCATTTTGCGAAACGATGCATGAAGGTTTACTTGGAAAGTTGACTGTCGAAATAGGAAGGCTTTGCAGGGACGGCGCAATTTGTTCGCTGGTCTTATTATAACTCGGTAATTTTATCGAACGATATCGGATCAGCTTTGTTAACTCGAATCGGAAGAAACGAGAGTAGTTGAAGGAAGAAATGGATTGTTTAAAAAATCGAACATTACCGAGTTGCGATGTATGAATTAAGTTCTTAGCCCTTCATCAGAGTGGCCTACAGTGCTGCATTTTGGTCAGCCGAGCCTATTTCTGCTCCATGCTCACCCCGTCACATAAAAGTCACAAGGTGCGCGTGTCACCGTCCATTTCGGTAGATGATCGACTTCTCCGTCACTTAGACGGATTATTTGGTCTAAATGCAGAATTTGCTCAGTAACTTAGAACATGACGGAGTTTTCTGGTGCTGGGTTTGTGTGCCGGACTTAGCCTATTCGTCGTTTTGTCAGGGATTTTGTGCATTTAGAGGGCATTTTGCTCACAAGTCGCCTTGGCCTACGTTACAGCTGCACACCCGTCCTGATGTACGATCGAGTTGTTCCATACGGAGCGTGTACCGTATAAGTCGCCTTTAGCCGGACGTTTTCGTTTCGGCGGAGGGACTTATGTGTAGTGACCTTGACCGGTTGCTTTTCAATCTACCGACCGACACGCGACGAATGCGTCTCCCAACTTCACCAGGCACTTCGACAAATTACCTGAACTTGCGTCATCGTCTACTCACGAGGTACTGCTCGGCGTGTTCTGCGAGCGCTGTCGCCTATCGTCTCGGCAACCTATCGACGCAACTTGTTCCAGAGACTCTGAACATCCCTACCACATGTCAACTGTCGACGGGAATCCATTGGTTGGCTCCACGTGTGCGCGTGGGCTCGCTATTGGTGACTCATCTAGTTTACTGTGCGTTGTTTATTCTACCTGATGTACAGCAATTGAAAGAGAAAAATCATCTTTAGAGTTTAGGAGAGTGCAGATTAGTCTAGTTGCATGACATTTAACATCATATAAGCAAGCACAGCAAAAGCTCTTTTGTGAGATACTTAAAAATGTGATATAGGCCTATTAAGTGCCCTAAAACATACATGCATGCAAATAGATATTGCACTCGCTCGGTGGACACTGTGACTCTTACATCCCGAACCTGTACAGTGTTGGACTCTAGGGCTTCCTAGCTACTAATCTAAAGCCGTGGAGCTGGTAGCGGCTTAAGCTGAGAGAGAAACGTAAAGTCCTACAATACACTGGCCCCGTGTCCAGGACATTGGGATTCGTCAATTCCCGGCTTAAGGGCCGAGTTAAGGAAATTTGAGCACTTGCCTTACGTTTCTAATGGGATATGGAAGCTTAACTTTACACGATAACTTTTCAAGTTTACAGGGTCTGAGTACACTAAGAATCAATTATCAATTATAAGTACAGCACTTTAAGATTGAAAAGTTATCTTTACAGTTTATGAGAATGCAAATTAGTCTAATTCTTGATTTTTGTAAATTTCTGTTGCACACTGAATGGTTTAAATTTTGGGGAGGTGCTATATAAATGAATTACTAACCACTGGGCTAAACAAAGACTGTTAATGACAATGTAGAACACAGACAGCAAATCCGAGAACATGATGCTGCGTCGAAGAAGTGCCTTGCAGTCGAGTTTCCCTGTCATCTGGTTTCTACATATGGCTTAACACGGCCGACTTCTCCAGGAGAAAGAGAAGTCGAAAGGTTCTTACTATACTGTTATTTGACTTGCTGAAAAGTCTGTTTTTCTGTGTTTTAAGATTTGCTGAGAATACTTTGTTTTCTCAATACGTATTAAACTAGTTGAAAATACTTTTGTTTTTCTCCATATATTTAAAACTTCATAAAAATACTTTATTTTGTTTAAATGTGCAGAAATGCTTTCCAGATTTTAAATACATTTTCTTGTCACTTACTTCTTAACCTAGTTGTTTTTCATTTGAGTTGACGATTGGTGTGTTGAACTAGTTTTTAGCATAACCAATTAAAGTGATTCTTAAAGGGGATGTTGTTGGCAAGATGTAAGGCTGGAAAGTTTTGTTTGGTGACAGATCTATGTTTGAATTTTACTGAATATATGGAATCACAATTTGCTATTACCCAAAACACAGTTTGATTTGCTGAGTATCACCATACCACTACTGTTATATTTCTCAGTGCAGTAGTTAGTTTTAAATCACTTAAACACTTGTTCATTACTCCAGAACACTGAATTGGTTGTAACCAAATAATTGTATCATTGAACTGGTTATCCCTTAATCACAGAATCTCTTAACAGTGCATAGTTGTTTCTTGCCAGGATATCATTTAATGGTTATTGTGAAATCACTGAATGTGTTATTGGTTTTCCAGGTACTGGAATCTTGTGGATTCTTCTATTTCTGATGAAATGATAGGACCAGTTGCTGTGGAGTGGGTCCAAAATATCTGCAAACGAGTTCCAGATGACCTTATGAAGTTGAGAGCAGTCAAAACAGTTTTCCTCCAGGTTCATTTCGTTGTTTTGTTGCAAGTAACCATTGGGCGGATATGCTTTGTAGGCTGCTATTAGCGCCGTTGTATTGCAGGCTGTCTGTTCTGTTAGTAGTTAAGATTTCAATTGCATAACATGTAAATGTACAGTGCAGTGCGTTTGTCAGGCGCTTATGTAAAGAAAAGCATTATTATTATTATTATTATGACTGATTCTTGCAGAATTCAAGTTAGATTGGATTAGATTGGAGTGCTCCGTGCTGCTTCGTGGATTAGATTAAGCTGCATCTTGCTGCTTTGTAGGCCAACCTAGGAAGGATCATGCCCTCTCCATCTAAGTTTAGAAAGCCAACGAGTAGGACTAGGAGCAAGGGTGCAATGATAAATGAAGGAGGACCACCTGACAGTGGTCCCAGTCTAGTGAATTCAGACAGGAAAAGCCCTTGGCAAACATGGCCAATTGTGTAACCACCAATATTTCAATTAAATTCATCATGATGATCTTTTTATCATCCTCTGACAACCTTGAATAAGTTTAAGTTCTCTCTCATATGGTTATAGATTAGGAAACATTTTAAATTTTTCTAAGACTCACTCTTGTTGATCCACAATTATAGCCGTGTTTCAGATGAGCTTTTGACAGGTGCTATATAAACATTTTCAAACATAGAAGTGTTCAGTGTCGTTATTACATGCTGGTCTTGAATTTCATAGGAACTGGATGCAGATTATCGTAAGGCTTTGAAGAGAAGCGTTCTGAACTATGTGCTGCTGGACGAAGAAGAACAGAAACGACTTGAAATGCCGATCGTTGCTAAGGTTGCCAACTTTTCTCAAGCTAGCAATGCATGTTTCTTGTTTCATTGCACTCTCCGTCCATAGCTTTGTCTGTTGTTGTCTTTACTGGTTCATTCAAGTATTTGTAGGCTATAGCACCTTTTCATGGAAACTACTCAGAGTCAGAGGTTCTGTCCATTAGATTGTGATTTGGAAAGTGGTTTCGCTTGGAAATGGCCTTCAGTTGATGCACTGTGCATTACTGAAATGCAGAAGTTTCCAGACTAGATGTGATTAGATGGAATCGAATTGGATCATGATCTAGTCAGATCAGATGAATCAATTTTTCCATGCCTTTGATCCACACCTATACCTGATCAGATGAAAATTTTACCGAATAGTATGGCCTGTTGTTGAAATTTCATGGCTCCAGAAGAATTGTAAATTGAGCTAATGTGTTATTTGATTTCCATGGTCCGATTGTGTTGCCTTTAACTTATATGAGGAGTTTATACGGATACAACTAAGAAAGCCTGTTAACTGTTTACCTTCTAGTGTAATCTGTTTGTGAACTTTAGCGGAATAGACCAGCTGGAAGAGAATATTTTCCATGGCAAAATTCCGTGAATCTTGGGCGACAATTTATGAAGACGAAACTCTACATCCTTCAGCCAAGCATGATGAGCATCTTGCAGAGTTTTCATGTAAAGTGAGTCATCACATATGCATGCATGCATGTATGTACCCGGTATGTATGTATGTATGTATGTATGTATGTATGTATGTATGTATGTATGTATGTATGTATGTATGTATGTATGTATGTATGTATGTATGTATGTATGTATGTAAGCTTATGTATGTATGTATAACATGTATGTATGTATAAATACACTTAATATAGCACCATTTGAGTACTCTCAGAAGCGCTCAATACTTGACTATCTAACTGACTAAAACGAGTGTTTCCTGCAGTCGTTTGTTTCTTAACAGTGTCGTCATTTGTAAATTTTAACAAAGGAATTAGCAGATACAGTATGGTCACCTTTCAGTTCTCCCTACGCGTTTTGAGAAGAGTGTGTGACAGTCTAATAGATTGCAACTGGTCAGATCAATGCCACGAAAGAAAGATGTTTTGAAATATCTGCTCCATTTGTGCCCCAACAAACTCAGGTAGCCTATAAAATGAATACATTGACCATACACTGTCAGTGGGAAGATCAGACAGCGAGGAAGAAGACTAGGTAGGTACCCACGCTTGTATGCCAGTTGTTAACATTTCATACCAATGGCCGTTTCTTAGTGTTAACTTGAGGGGTTGCTCTTCCTCTCTTCTTTGAAACATTTTAAATTTGTGGTGTTGTACCGAAATTTCTTCCAGGTATTTGGCAGTTCGCTTGTTGGACATTGAGGCTTTACGAGACACAATTCCACTTACTCTTGAGGACTTTGTTTTTGCATGTGAAGATATCGAATGAGACAACTGTTAAATATCTGGAGACAAATTGGATTCCAGAATGTTGCATGGTTATCAGTGAACAACAGGACGCTATTGAGGAATGGGTCAAAACAGAAAACATGGTCAGTAAATACAGACCTTTGTCCTACTTAAACAAATGCAAATGTGAAATTGTGTATCTTTGGATTTATTTGTGTGAACATTTGTTTAGTTGTGAAATTGTGCAGTCATTTATTGAATCACCGAAAATGATGTCACAGACATCTTTACTAATACATTAGAAACATAGATATTACTGTTGAGGTATCAAAAGGACAACCCAGAAGGGTTGCTAGACCAGCTAGCGTCAGGGTTGTCCCTTTTCCATTGTTTATGTTACAGACGGCTTGTTTGAATTTACAAGCTTATAGTCAATATTTATATCCTGCTTAAAACAGCAGAAACAAATAAGACCAAAACAGTACATTAAGCAAACCTGTAACACTGTATGAACATGCAGACAAATCAAGTAATGTTTAAGTTGAATTTTAATTGACTTCTTAAAGAGTTGGTACATTCGTTAGACAATCAGGAAAGGAGTCTCTGTATATAATGCTCAAGGTATCAACTAGTGGTCAGAAGTGGCACAGTGTAGCCAGCTATGGAGTATGGACTCTTTGAATGTGTGAGTTGCAAGCAATATTAAAATATTGCTATTGGAGATAATTACTTTCTACTTTCGACTGTTGAGCATTTTTAGGAAGCGTTTTATCTTGCATAACGATTGCTATCCTTTCTTTTAAAGGATGAACGAGGCGACAATATGCACCACTTCTTTCAGTGTGTGAATGCATTGATGTCTCAGTTGCTGCGGAGCTGCGTTGAAATGTCCCTGTAGGAATTGTATGTATGAGGATTTATGTATGGAAATGCTTATGAGGGAACCTACGATATGCTCCATGGACTGGGTATTGTACCCAACAGTATCCCATCACAGTCTTTATGGTCTGTATAATTACCATATGTAGTTCTTTGGAAATTCTGTTAATGGTAGCGCTTATGTATATGTATATGGGAGTTATGTATTTCACAGTTGTATGTATGATATTTATTTGGAATTCTATGTGTATAGTTGTGTTATGTATTCTCCAGAGGATAGTATGTAATGTATGTAATGTAGTTGTAGGCCTATGTATGTTTGCATGTATGTATGTATGTATTTATGTATGTATGTATGTATGTATGTATGTATGTATGTATGTATGTATGTATGTATGTATGTATGTATGTATGTATGTATGTATGTATGTATGTATGTATGTATGTATGTATTTATGTGTATGTATGTATGTATGTATGTATGTATGTATGTATGTATGTATGTATGTATGTATGTATGTATGTATGTATGTATGTATGTATTTATGTATGTATGTATGTATGTGTGTATGTATGTATGTATGTATGTATGTATGTTTATATGTATGTATGTATGTATGTATCTCAGAAGGGCTGAATGTATGACTATCTAACTGACTAAAACGAGTGTTTCCTACAGTCTTTTGTTTCTTAACAAAGTTGTCATTTGTAAATTTTAACAAAGTAATTAGGAGATACAGTATGGTCACCTTTCAGTTCTCCCTACACGTTTTGAGAAGAGTGCATGGCCGTCTAATAGTTTGCATACTGGTCAGATCAATGCCACGAAAGAAAGATGTTTTGAGATATCTGCTCTACTTGTATCCCAACAAACTCAGGTTTAAAATGAATACATTGATCATATACTGTCAGTGGGAAGACCAGACAGCGAGGAAGAAGAGTAGGTAACCATGCTTGTATGCCAGCTGCTAACATTTCATACTCATGGCCGTCTCTTAGTGTTAACTTGAGAGGTTGCTTCCTCTCTTCTTTGAAACATTTTAAATTTGCGGTGTTGTACTGAAAACTTTTCCAGGTATTTGGCAGTTCGCTTGTTGGACATTGAGGGTTTACGAGACACAATTCCACTCACGCTTCAAGACTTTGTTTTGCACGTGAAGATATCGAATGAGACAACTGTTAAATATCTGGAGACAAATTGGATTCCAGAATGTTGCATGGTTATCAGTGAACAACAGGACGATATTGAGGAATGGGTTAAAACAGAAAACATGGTCAGTAAATACAGACGTTTGTCCTACTTAAACAAATGTAGATGTGTAATTGTGTATATTTGGATTTATTGTGTGAACATTTGTTTAGTTGTGAAAATGTGCAGTCATTTATTGAATCGCCGAAAATGATGTTACAGACATTTTTACTAATACAATAGAAACATAGATATTACTGTTGAAGTGTCAAAAGAACAACCCAGAAGGGTTATTAGACCAGCTAGCCTCAGGTTGTCCCGTTTCCATTGTTTATGTTACAGATGGCTTGTTTGAATTTACAAGCTTATAGTCAATATTAATCGTGATTAAAACAGCAGAAACAAATAAGACCAAAACAGTACATTAAGCAAACCTGCGAACACTGTCTGAACATGCAGACAAATCAAGTAATGTTTAAGTTGAATTTTAATTGACTTCTTAAAGAGTTGGTACATTCGTTAGACAATCAGGAAAGGTGTCTTTGTATATAATGCGCAAGGTATCAACTAGTGGTCAGAAGTGGCACAGTGTAGCCAGCTATGGACTCTTTGAATGTGTGAGTTGCAAGCAATATTAAAATATTGCTATTGGAGATAATTACTTTCTACTTTCGACTGTTGAGCATTTTTAGAAAGCGTTTTATCTTGCATAACGATTGCTATCTTTTCTTTTAAAGGATGAACGAGGCGACAATATGCACCACTTCTTCCAGTGTGTGAATGCGCTGATGTCTCAGTTGCTGCGGAGCTGCGTTGAAAAGTCCCTGGAGGAATTTGCGGCATTTTTTGAGGAATATTCACATGGAAATGCTTATGAGGGAACCTACGATATGCTCCATGGACTGGGGGTTGAGACCCAGCAGCATCCCATCACAGTCTTTATGGTCAGTGAACTCTATACGGTACTTACCATATGCGGTAGCTCTTTGGAAACTCTGTGAATGGTAGCTCTTACAGAATTTTGGTATGTGATAGTTATTTCTTTCACAGTTCTATGAATGATAGTTTATTAGAAATTCTCCAAGTGATAGTTGTGTGGAAATTCTCTAAAGGATAGTTCCATCAAATTTCTTTGAATGATAGTTATAAATTCTTTTTCTAAATGTATGTATGTATGTATGTGCACTTGTTATAGCGCCCCTTCAAGATTTCTACTCAGAGGCGCTCCCGACTACAGCGCGGACACTGAATCGGAGTTTCACACCGAAGCGCATGAGCAATGATAGTGCTGTAAAAATTCTCAATTTAGAATTGGAACCTCCCCTTAGGTGGTTACTGTGTAGGGACCTTGAGCAAGTCATTCACTCACAATTGCTTAGTGCCATTGATTGATGATTGGTTCATAGATAGATGTGTAATATTAGTATTAGTTATCTAGTGTAATGTAAATCTTTGAAAATTTCTCAGTGCCCACAAAAACCAAAGCGTTATATCAAATCAAGTCTGGGGTGGTCAAGTCTTGGCCATGTCGTTTTGTGTGATAGAAGTGATCACTGATCAGTGTAGTCTATAATAACGAGAAATAAGTGTGCCAGATGTTAAACCGGAATCATTGGCGATATCTTTACTGGTGTCACTTAGTACGTCATTTCAAGTTATTCTTCACTGGTTTCCAGGTTGAAGACATAGAAAATGAATGGTGTGCTTACCAGCCAAGCTTTGCTGAGATCTCCGAAGCACTGTGTGCAACCGTCGACCGTATGATCCAGAGTGCAGAGCACCTGCCGCAGGTGCAACACCTGCTTTTCCAGGAAGTGGAGCAAACGAAGTTGACCTATTTATCAGGGGTCATCTCAGACCCTTCAAACGTCGATGAGGACATTGTACAGAACATAAAGCAGCGGATAAAGACAGTCATCCACGCAAATACAGATGGCCTCAATAGGTCAGATTTTTGTATAATGTTTATAAGTTCAGTGTAAAAAGGCTCTAGAAATAGTGTGCTATCGAATCATGTTCTAAAGATAGTTATTTTCACATTACATTACTTGAAATTTATAATGCAGATCGTTATGATCATGATAATTGTGCATTTATTTATTCTGAAGTTTGTAAATATTTGAAAATGTGTGTTTTTACATGTATGTTCAGATTAATTACACAATCATGTTTTAGCAGTTTTAAAGGTTCTTAAAATGAACTTTGTAAGAGTCCAGATACGTGCATACCAGTACATATGTATATAATCTCCAAAATATGCAAACTACGGATATCTAGCATATCTATGCAAACAGACTTGATCTTCTAGTTCCTCATACTGGGACAGCTGTGTCTCAGTCCCGGTCCTTTACCTCAATTGGTCCCTCTCTTTGGAATGCGCTGTCTCCATCTACTCGTTCTCAATTTCTTGCCAGTAACACCTCTTCCACTTTTGCTTTTTTTTAAACCTATTTCTTCTCTTGCGGCCTTGTTCACTTGGAGCACGTCTGAACGGTTCACCGTACTGGAGATGTTTTATAATTGTTTGAATACAATACAATTAAATGGTGCAATGCAATCTATATATTACTTGGACTCTTTGCATGAAGCTTCAATCAGTTTTAACCAATCTGTCTGCTGTTCCTGTTGAAGAAGCTTTAAGGGTTCTTATCAAATTAAAAAATTTAATACTTACGTTTTAGTTTTAGATAATTTTATCATAATTTAAAACAATTTTAATACAATTATAATAAATTTATTACATTAAATGTTATGTATGCTGTCTTCTACTGTTTCAGTTACCTCTCAACTTATGTGCCGTTCAAGTATCTTTTGTCGAAGAGTGCCGACCAGTTTGTTGAGAAGTTCATAAGCCGAGAACATTCACTGCACGAGTATCGTAAGGAGATTGAAAATTTTAACAAGATGGCGTCACAAGTCACTCTGCTTCCGGTTCTTGTTCCTATGCACCTGTTTGTGCTCGACTGTCATCAGTTGAATCAGGTATGCTGCGGTCATCAGAATAATAGTTTTGTTACCAACAATAAACTTTGTGTTTATTTTATCTGAACTTCACATTGTGTTTTTTAAGAACTTCTCAGAGATGCTGAAATATTTATTTTGGGCAGAGAAGTTTACCTTACCCTACCTTACCCTACTTATCTTATCCTACCTTACCCTATCTTACCTTACCCCACCTTACCCTACCTTACCCTATCTTACCTTACCCTACCTTACCCTATCTTACCTTACCTTACCCTACCTGTTATACTTTTACAAAACTTTTTATACTAACCTTATCTAGCTTGTCACCTGACCTTACTTTACATACCAACTTATGTTACTTACGTTGCCTAACTTACCTAAATTAATTTACTATACCTGTTGTATTGCTATCACTGCATTTATAATTCTTTGTGCATATCTCAGTTTCTGATAAATCGAGCACAAACGCTGGCAAAGATTCTGACTGACAACATAGTCCAGATGAGTCGTAAGTTCAACCGTGGGATCTGCTCTCAGTACGAGACTATCCTGCAGAAGATTACCACAACTCCCGAGAACACGGCAGAACTGGTGCAGCAACAAGACTATGTCGAAAGACTTGAGAGTGGAGAACTTCATCAGCTTAAGGTATCTGGATTGGCTTGTATGTGTGTATGAACGTACCAGTACCAGTATGTTTGTTTGCGTGTATGTACAAACGTACATAGGTATACAAACAAACGTGTGTATGTATCGAGAACACTTACCAGTGATATACTGCCTTTGAAGGACCTCTTAAAGCACTGCACATCTGTGTGTCTGATCTATAAAGATGCAACTTTGACACCTAGGAAATTTATGCACCGTTGACTGCAGTTTTATTTGAAGTAGCCATTGATTTCATAAGTGGACTTTGCAAAGTTCATTTTAGGAACTCTATCAAACTGCTAAAATATGGCTGTCAAAGGAATCTGAACATAGCCTATATGCGCACACACATTCAAACTATATTTGCAAACTTTAGAATTATCAAATGCACAGTTTTCACAATCGTAATGATCGGCGCTATAAATTTTGAAAATGTTGTTAATATGGCACTTCCAATGTGTTCTGATTTAAAAATTGAATAGACAGGGTAAGTTTAACAAGTATTATACAAGTACAATTAATTAAATTTTTAGGTAAATAAATAAATAAATTAATAAATGGATTAATTTATTTAGTCACATTACATTTTATGCAGTGATTGATGTCATAAGTGGAAAGTGGACAGATTTGATGTAGCGGGTTGGGTTTTGTCGAATGTTTTTGGATTGTAGACAAAACTTGGTGTGGCAGCAGAGAATCTGTTGTTCCTAATGGACTATGCATCGCTTTCCAAAGAAGACATAGCGCTCAACAGCAAGACGTTCTCTTGGCCAGGACAGATTATGCCCCTCATCAAAAATACGTAAGTGGTGACTTCTTCTACACACTTTGTATTTTATATTCTATTTATTTGTTAGCAAGGTGGTTAGCATTCTGGACTGTTAACTTGGAGATTGGGAGTTGAAATCCCTGCTAATTACTGACATTGACGTGCAACATATATGTAGGCCTAATCGCTATCGTTATTATAAACTCCAAATTTCGAAAGTGCTACTTGAAAGCTATTCAGAGGGAACCAGCTGATTCTTGAGCACTGTGTTGTGCCAGAGCGGATGTTCGCAGATGTCCTGTGGAGATTTGAGTCCGGTTGCCATGGAGACCAAAGAGAGGAGGCAGAGCACATGTTCTCTGGCAGTGGAAGACCGTCACTATAGTTAAAAGAATATAACATAACATATCACAGCCATGCATTGGGGTAGAAGTCAACATAATTACACAACATATATCCTGGTATTTCAAATGGTTCAGAAGATTCTGTTTTAAAACCACTGCTATGCAAACCAATTACCCTAAACTTTTCTAAAGTATGTGATAGAGCCACTCATCTAAAGTTCTAGTCTTTGCATACCAATTACCCTAAACATTTTTAAAATAGGTGCTAGTGCCAGTCTGAAGTTCTAGACGATTTTGTCAATCCATAGAGCATGCAATGGAAAAATCACAAGATATTTAATGCATACAGAATTAGCTCAAATATTTACCACATAATTGTGTTTTCTTGGTGTTGATGAGGCTATTAAATGTTTTGATGGATTTAATTGATTCTGGTAGGGAGCTCCAGTTGTCAAGGGAACATGACCTTGCAGTTAAAAACCTGATGAGCAGGAAGCGTACGTTTGCTGAGCGTATAGTCGATGTGCACAAACAGGTGTCTGAGTTCAGGATGAAGGACAGAATGTCGGAGGCTGATGCTTACCTCAAACAGTTACAGGAGCTTTCTACGATGCTTGACGAATTCACTGCTGAGGTATGGAATCCATGGTTTGAGTCGGTATGCAATGCAGGTGTGTAGGAACCTGCTAGTGGTTGCTTTTTCTAGTTATTTGATCACTCTGCTAATGAAGAACATTTGTTCTTAGCAGATTTTAACACGTTTTAGGCTAGCAAAGGCAGCGCTTGTGAGGTATATTTAAAAGGCGCTATATTAATTTATCTATATACATGCCATTTAAGTACCTATGCACATAAAAACGTGTGGGACACTGTAGCTGATTGGTTAGAATCGTTAGAGTGCTAAACTTGTAATGTAACGATGAGAGTACAATTTATTGGGACCTCCCATGAGACAGTTACCGTACTGTGTATCGACCTTGAGCAAGTCCTTTGCTCTCAATTGTTCATCACTATCACGTATTGCTTATTTGTTAAATAATTATGCTTAATAAATAAAGAAATGATAATATTAACACTTTCATATTGAATACTTTAACTTGTAGCGCTAAGTCTATGGGAGATACGATTAAATGACACATTGCTTTAGCTATACAACATAGTATAAAAAAAACTTAAGCAAATTGCTTGTGAAATTCTTTGAAGTTGTACTGTATATGTCCAGATGAGCATACACACTGTTACACAGCAGCATGACAGGTATTCTGAAGATGTTGGTGGTGTAAGATGGTGTTGGTGGGAGAATCAGCTGATTTTTTGTACTGTGCAGAAACAGAGAATAAATTCCGAGGAGGAGATGTTGAATACGGGAGAACAGACTCAGTACCCGGTCCTGCACGATATTGCCCAGGCCAAAGATCCATACGACAAGCTGTGGTCTGCAGCTGTCAAGTTTCACAGCTGCCATGAAAAATGGATGAATGGACCACTGCTTGAGGTTGACGCGGAGGAGGTTGAAGACGAGGTAAGCACTGATAGCTACTAATCTAATCTTATCTAACTTTACTTGAAGTCATTGCAGAGGACATCATAAATATTAATCAATCAATCAATCCTTTTATTGTTTCCAGAGAATAGTTTACAAGTAGTGATCCAGAATAATCATTAATCACCGATCATAAGTTTGGAAATTTAAAACAGACAGATCACATGATTATCGTATTAACTTTTGAGGGAAACAAATATATCATAAATGGGTATGCACAAGTGACTAATAATGTAACTTGGTTCTGCTGGAAGTCAATGCAGAAGGAGTGCAAGAATAGGTGGCTACTACAACAGTTTATTCTGATAGGTTTGCTTATCATGTCTTCAGACTTAGTAAATAAAACTGCGTTTCCGCATGCATTTCTTGTGAGACCACTGCTTCAGACTTGAAGCCTTACACGTGCAGGTTTAAGGCTTCTTCAACGAATTCTGACTTATTTGTTCCTTTCAGTGGCTTTTTGAGTTTCTTAAGAGGTATGTGTGTGTGTCTAGACACTTGTGTAATGCCATTCCATACCTAACAGAAGTGCTGCCTATCCTAGCCTAAGGGGTATTAGAGTTTATTAAGGAGAAATATTTAATCCATTATAGGCAAACAATGCACAGACAGTGGGAAAAGTCACCACTGTAAGTAAGTAAATAAGCAAGAATATCCTTTAAGAAACCAATTGCTAACAGTACTGGCAGGCTCTAATGCACATGTAGGGGAGGTTCTGCATATATACCTAGAGAGATATATATTTGGCTGTACTTCTTGGCTAGATGATAACTCTCTGGAAGACGGCGTACAGACTGATGAGGTTCTTTGCTCATCCAGACTTCCGAGGTCCGATGAGAGCAGCGACGACGATTAAGGGCAAGTTGGAGAAAGTGAAGATTGACCTGGAACTCATCAAAGTCATTTGCATTCCGGGTCTCAAGGAAAGACACTGGCAAAGAATGAGTGAAATTGTAACTACTTCAATGCAAATCATTTAAATTGTTTTCAAGTTTGTTCTGCTATCTGGTTTTAGTGTGGCTGAGAGCTCCATTTGGAGGCTCATAAAAATGTATTCAATGTGGTGAGCTATTAAGTAGTGGGTTCATTCCTTAATAAATTGTGTCTTCAAGTCTGCTGAGCATACTCCCGGTAAAGTTCCTGGGCATGCCACTTTAGTTCGTGGATATGTTGTGCATACATGCCTGTGTCCTGCAGCATGATCCCTACTAGATACATACATACATACATACATACATACATACATACATACATACATACATACATACATACATACATACATACATACATACATACATACATACATACATACATACATACATACATACATACATACATACATACATACATACATACATACATACATACATACATACATACATACATACATACATACATACATACATACATACATACATACATACATACATACATAGTTACATACATACATACATGCACATACTTACACATACATAAAACCAGACATACATACATACAAACATATAAATAGTGAATTAGCACTCCCTAAATCCCAATTTAGGATATTAGAGACTGCACAGAAAAATGTGGGATTGTTATTGTGTATAGAAGTGCCATGTTATCTGCTGTCTGTTTGGTTAAAGGGACTAAATCTGTGTTGCTGATTTTGTCCTTGGCCCTGCAATGTACTGATCCTGTTTCTTTGAAAAGTAATTGAGTGAGTTCCCTACATTACACCCTGGGTATGGGAAGTGTCAATCAGTTGTACATAAACATTCAGGATTGTTACAATTTATTTTAATTTGAATGTCATGTGTTCTGCTTTCTGCATGGTTGCGCCTATCTAGATTTCAGTAACTGATCTTTGCAGGTGGGTCACGATATCACTCCGACTCAGGAAACACCTTTGATGGAAGTCCTTCAGAAAGGTCTGGAAAAATATTTACCAGAACTGGGACTGGTCAGCCTACAGGCCAGCAAAGAGTATGCACTGGAGAAGGTATGTTACATTTGCTTATTTAACATTTCAATGTCCTGGCCAAGAATGGTACGGTCACTACAGTCATTGAACTTGCTGTCTATGTGTACTGCTTTGCTTGATGTCTTATGCAATAGTCTAGTGGTTAGTGTGCTGGACTGTTAACGGAGAGGTCAGAGGTTCAAATCCCCAACAGAACTGAAATTTGTGTTGAGATTTCTGCTCCACATGCAATTCAGCTATGACAACTACAATGACCGTACACTGTTGTTGGGTGAGGGAGAGGACTGGCCACCAACCATTGTATGCCGAGGCTAAGAAATTGAAGTAACTAAAACTTGACTCCTGCGGCTGTCAGTTAAAGGCAGTGCTTTTTTTCTAGGAGAAAAGGTTCCGGAACTTAAAAATTCAGAAAAATTACAGGGCATATTTTATGCTAATATATTTCTATTTCATATATATCAATATCAACAAACACTGAAAGCACTGAAATTATATTAAAGTATCTAAGTAAATTTAAATAATTTGTTATAAAAGATTAAAATTAACTAAATTATTGTTAATGGCTGAAAAAAGGTCCCGGAACGCCGTTCCGGCTGAAAAAAAGCACTGGTTAAAGGACTGCTGTTCTTAATTTGAAATGCAGTTCACTGTGACCCGTTCGTTAACGTAAACTCTTCTGAATCACTCTATGTCTCCAGGAAATGCATGCAACAAGATCAGTTATCATAAACTTCAAATTTCTAAATAATGATATAATGATAATATAATATTTGTTTTTATTGACAAGCTCACTGACAAACCGCAGTAAGTAACACTGAAACATGACTGTACAAATTTCATGATCTTATTGACGTCCACTCATTGTACAGCTGCCCCTAGGAAGTGGAAGGCGAGGCCTACTGGTATCAAACCACGTCTTTCGATATCTATTTGATCTACAAGCAAGAGTGTTACCATTTAACTATCCCCTCCCCAACGCCATTGAGGCTAAGTGCAGGACATCAGTTTATTATTGAGTGCTGGAGTATGGCAGGTTTCTTACCATCTTTCTCCACAATGAATTCCTATATTATTTTCTGGGATTTTGGTTAAAGATAAAATGCGAGTGTTGGTGACAAGGACATTACATATACATGCATGCAAATACCTTGCCTTCATTAAATAGAGGGCTATACGCCAGAAACTCACTATAATGTTGTCTTTGGAGTCATATCTAGAAATACCTTATAATGAGGTCATGTTGTAACAAGTTTATTTTGTATGGGCAAATCATTTTGAGTTCATGTCTTTATATCAGAAGTCATGTTATAATGATTCTCTGGTGTATAAATTATTTTTGAAATGCCACTGTTAGTAGCTCTTGCCATACCTATAATCTGCAATTACCTTACCTTACCTTCAACTACCTTACCTTACATTATTATTATACATAGGGGCTATATAAATGTTTTTCTAGGCATTGACCAAGATGAAGAGTGACTGGGAGAACGTCAGTCTGAATTTTGTTCCATACAAAGACACTGGTATTGGGATCATGAGTTCGATCGATGACGTCGAGGTCCTTCTTGACGATCATATCGTCAAGACAACCACGATGAAGAACTCCCCATTCATTAAACCATTTGAGAAGGACGTCAATGACTGGGACTTTCGTCTGGTAGGCGATTTCTGTCTTTACCATGGGCCTATGATGACGTTGATGAATATTCACGAGTGTTTGCCTCGGAGTTTGAAATCTGACTACATGCATTTCATGTTATTAGACTTTTATCCATCAACCATTCAGTCAAATCTGCTGATAAACATCAAATTTAGTATGCTTCGTTTAGTGATAAATATTATGACAACTATAGAAATGGTTTTTCTTACTGTTGGGACAGCCTTTTCGAGATGTGTTGCAATGCCTTTCTTGTGTCAGGACTTCCTCCATTCAGTTTGTAACCCAAAACTCGGTATAGGCCCTATCAGATGATGAAATTTCAGTACTAATTTTCTATGAAGTTTCTTCTGCTTGTTGATTCAGATCAAATCAAGGTATCCTTCACTTTTGGTGGGGGGATTTTAGTTAATGAATATTAAAATTAATGGTAAACCTTTGTTAGTGGCATCAGTTACAGTGTGGACTCATTAAAGCAAAGTTGTCGGAGGACATACTTTATGATACAGCATTTAAACCAGGACCTGTACAAAAAGGGAATAATGCTGAAAAACCAGAAAAAGTATATATTTATCTCGACGCTGCAGTTCTTGTACATCTTTATTGTAGTTGTCAACTTCAAACTTCTAAAACGCTACTCCAAAGTTAAGCGTAGGGCATCAGCTT
The DNA here is from genome assembly GCA_020284085.1 of Aporrectodea caliginosa. Taxonomy (NCBI): domain Eukaryota; kingdom Metazoa; phylum Annelida; class Clitellata; order Crassiclitellata; family Lumbricidae; genus Aporrectodea; species Aporrectodea caliginosa. Next base: position 115,749 of record JACEVL010000791.1, on the reverse strand, counting down.
ATTCACAAGCGCTTTACAGTGCATCAACGAAAACATTATCAATCAATCAATCAATTTTCGTTTATTTTCAATACAGAATGACACAGATGCATTATGTTAGGCTAAACGCTATGGGGACATAACACCACTTCGCATTAAGCAGAATGGTGTGTAAATAATATTCGGCTTGTGTAAATGTAACTATATTGAATGGTGTTTCTTATTCTCTCTCGGGGTGAACTTGAGTAATGCCATGCCTCTTATGAGATTTGATTAGTTTTCTTATTGCTTCTATAAAAAAACTTCTGTAATTTAATTCAGCATCAAATAAAAGACATCCTGGACTCGTGGTTGAAGGTTCAGTCATCGTGGCTCTATCTTGAACCCATCTTTAGTTCGCAGGATATTCGCAACCAGATTCCAAAAGAGGGCAAAGAATTTGAACAAGTGGATATGATTTGGTAGGATGACAACCGTGCTTCTGTTACTTAACATTTTTTAGACAAAAATGTAGAAATGCATTTCGGTCTTTTATCCATGGTCACTCAAAGATTAGTTTCTAACATGCATAGGTGACATGTTAGTGAAAACATCGGTTCCATTTGGGCATCCTCTTGCACTGATTGTCTGCTGTTTATGGCTTTGGTCTGTTAAGACATTTTCCATGCAGTAAATGATTCATTGATTCTTATGTCCATTTGTTTTTCATTTGTTATTTATGGATACATGTATACATATATGCATGTATACACGTGGTATGTATGAATGTATGTTAATATGTATGTATATGTGTATGTATGTACACATGTGTGTAGTTATTTATATATGTCTGTATGTGTGTGTGTATGTATGCTTATGTGTATGTATTTGCATTAATGTGTTCATTTGTGTTAATTCACGTTGATTACATAAGGCAAACAATAATGAAGACGGCAGCAGAGAATACAAAGGCTTTAGTTGTGACATCACAAGATCAAATGCTTGAGAAGCTGCGCCAATCAGAGGTAGGCTGATGCTATTTGCAGACAAACTTTCTTCTATGTCATGTCTTTCTGAACATTTGTATTGCACCTGTAACAGGTAAGGTGAGGTAATCACTCATTTATGGCATGCCCTATCGTATGTGGCATGGTGGTTTATGTGGTAGCACCCTAAGTGTGTAATCCAATGATTGTGATTTTGAGCCTGTTGAGGAGAGTCGGTGTAACAACTTTTGACAAGTCGCTGGTACAAACATGGTTTGCAAAAGTATTGCAATGAGGATTGCTTAAATGGTTAAACACATTTAATTCTTTGTAAGCTTTTAACATTGCATTCACTAACAGAATTGTGAGCAGTTTGCATACATTTCCAGTTTTAAAATGTCACTTGAATTTGATCTCATAGTTGGTTTTGTAGGTACTGTGTAGGGTTTTATACTGGATTTTGCCATAAAGAAAAAAAATTAAAAACTTTATCAATGGTGATGTTCATGAATTGTTCACCTTGATATTTCAGACACTGTTGGAGAGCATCCAAAAAGGACTGAATGAATATTTAGAACAGAAGAGATTATTTTTTCCCAGGTTGGTTGCTTCTGGTTATGTTATTTTCTGCTGTATGGGTGACCAACTGACCATTCATGAAATACCATGTCACCTGGTGCCACTACATCCGTTAGAGATCAGGAAATGAATACCAATGCAAGTTAAGGGTTTGTTGTCGGTGGTCTGATCTTCTGAGGTGTTTCGTTAGAGGTTACCAAGTGCATTGCTTTGAATTTTGCTTTAGAGTTATTAGATTAGAATTGATGAACATTGGTGGCATAAAAATGTCTTAAGCTCTTGATGTGTTTGTATGATAAATGGCATAAATGGATTCTGTTCAATTTCAGATTCTTTTTCTTGTCAAATGATGAGCTTTTGGAGATCCTGTCTGAAACAAAAGATCCACTGCGAGTTCAACCTCATCTTAAGAAGTGCTTCGAGGGAATTTCGCAGCTGACCTTCACCTCGGACAAGGTCATCAGTGCCATGGAATCAGCGGAAAGAGAAACGGTTGACTTTTCCAGGAGAATCGTTCCGGCTGATGCTCATGGACTGGTGGAGATTTGGTTACAGCAGGTTAGAAGCCATTATGGATAGGAGCCATTATGACTATATGAGCCATTATGACTAGGAGTCACTGTGGTTAGAAGCCATTATGGCTGGAAGCCTTTGTGGGTAGAAGCCATTATGGTTAGGAGCCATTATGACTAGGAGCCATTATAACTACTTAGTAACTATGGTTAGAAGCCGTTGTAGTTAGGAGCCATTGTGGGTAATTGTAATTAGCAACTTCTATTGCGCCGGTGTCTAACGCACAAGGCATCAACCGATGGCACACCAAAACCAAGCCGTAATCAGGTCAACATCCTAAAGATCAGTCCGTAAGAGACTGTGGGTAGAAGCCATTATGGTTATTCTGAAGGCACATCTTTTAAGGTTTGTTAATGGCCATGTTTTACCAGCATTGTGAAGTTCTTAGAAGGCACTGTATAAATAGCTGAATACAAATACATAATACATATGTATATATTTACACACATATATACAAAAGTGAATGTTTAGGTTATAATTATTATATGTGTTATTATTATTCTGTCTTGTTACATAGAACATTGGAAAATTGGTTGAAAAGTATAAAATATTTTAATAGGTGGAGGAAGTTATGAAGCTGAGTTTGCGTGAAGTAATGGCCAAGGCCGTTGAATCATATTCTACCCAACCACGTCATGAATGGGTTCTCAGTTGGCCTGGTCAGGTGGTTCTTGCATCAAGCACTGTTCACTGGGCTGCTGAAGTTACACAGGTGTTGTGTCTTTCTTGTTTATGTCTTATTCTTTTATTATATTATTATATATTGTGTGTGTGTGTGTGTGTGTGTGTGTGTGTGTGTGTGTGTGTGTGTGTGTGTGTGTGTGTGTGTGTGTGTGTGTGTGTGTGTGTGTGTGTGTGTGTGTGTGTGTGTGAGAGAGAGAGAGAGAGAGAGAGAGAGAGAGAGAGAGAGAGAGAGAGAGAGAGAGAGAGAGAGACAGAGACAGAGAGAGAGAGAGAGATCTTTTTGTATTTTTGGTATAGATTTCTGTTTTATTCTTATTTTCATGGCATTTTGTTGCTTTCTTTTTGTTGTATTCTTTCCTAACTAGATACTGTATATTAGGGTGTCTCTTAGCATATAGTAAAAAATTAGTTTTTATTTCTCTCGCTCTCACCCCCCAAGTTGTTAGGTTTCTAGAAATAATAAAATTTTATAAAAAATTTAATTAAAATCGGATAATATTTAGAGGTGGCCCTCAAGCCGTGAAGTTTAGAAAATTAATGATACTTCGTACAATGGGAAGTATATAGTGCTACATGATAATTAATCGCCAGTTGTAGTACTTATAATTTGTATTGCTTATCTATCAAATTATCTACTACCTGTATATATAGGGTCTATATAATATATGGTATATATACCCCACACAAATTATGTGTGTTAAAATTAATTACTAATTTCCCGGAATATGTTGCCATAAAAGTCTTTTCGCTGCAGTCCAGAAATTTACGTCGATGGTTGGAGACAACTTGAAGGAGAAATTCTAGTTGCTCCTCCCTGGCAGTCAACTTCTTAATGAGGGATACGCCTCACTTAGCCCTGTGATTGACGACTGCCAACCCGCTGATGATGCGCAATTTCCCACGGAATGTTTCCTCTTCATCGCATTCAGACGAATCCATGGCAAGGAAAGTCTGAGGAAGGCCAACTATAGAAGAGTGTTTATTGCGCAGAACTACTCCAGGCCCCGGTGCCCATAATGCAGCAGATTTAACTTTTGGTCGCTTTGGGTGATCCGGGGCTGGGTAGTCCATGGTGGCTAACATCAGTCTATTCATCTCCACAGACACTCTGGAGTCAAAAAGAGCCAGTCCGACCAGCTCCTCAGAGAAGTACCATAGATGAAGTCCAAGCGGTTTGCTTGTTGTGCTGAAAATGGCTTCATGTGGGTATTTTAGGAGTTTAATCATGAGTTGGAAGTCGTTCAGAGGTGCTTCAACTCCAATTGGGGCAGTAATCCAGGTCTTTGGGTGGATGATAACTGCAAAAGTTGCCCGATCACGAATTCCTCTCTTCTCTGAAGCAGTCATTTGGAATTGGAAACGAAAGAGCCAGATTTTAATCGCATGTATAACCTTGGTCATCCACCTGGCACAATGCATGGTGCCTGGCACCTGCAAATGAACACGTCATGCCTCCAACATCGCTTATATAGAAGAACTTCAGGGCCAGCAGATGCACCACTTGTCCCTTCGAATGTCGCTCAAACCACTGGCTCTGCCATATGATGGTGACATGCCAAGAAGAGCAAGCCTCTGCTCTATAATCGCACAAGCACCAGAAATGCCATCATCATTGTCAGCCTTTGGCAGGACAGAATTTGTGTCAAAGCACAACCCCGCAACACGATTCATAATGCCTCATTCCTCCAAAGACACGATGACGTCAGTAGCTTGGGGCTTGGTAGTTCCGGATCGAAGTTTTAGAACACCGAGTAGCTGCTTCACTCCAACACCTGATATAAGAATTGGAAGACGATAGATATGCTCTGTGGAAGTTAGATCTTCCATTAGCTTCCCATCCCAATGTGTTGTTAACTGTCAAATGTAAATTTACAGTGAACTCTGATTTTAGCTTGTTCGACTTGGTGGAATGAAGTTAGGTCATGGAGTAATGAATTGTACTCCTACTAGTATTCAAATCAGTAACGTTCTGCCAAAGGCAATGAAGGTGGCACTTCTGGATGAGACACTGGTTCTGTCGAGTGCTAGACATCATGTTTAACCGTTCTCTCTTTGGGGATGGGCCATCGCCGGAAGCACAAGGATGGCAATCTTCCTTCTCTTCTGCAGTACTAGATGATGCTGATGATGCTGATGATGATGCTGCTGCTGCTGCTGATGATGATGATGATGAAGTGGTAGCCTGCTTTGCTTTTTCTTTAGATTGAAATGGGCAAATTAATAGAACAATCTGTCCCTCTCTTAATGATTCGAACTATGTGGCATAGTAATAAACAATGGCCTACATTGCTAAACTTTGACATTAAAGGGCCACCTCTAAATGTTATCCGATTTCCACCAAATTGTTTGTGAAATTGTTTTTCCATGAACCTAACAACTTGAAAGGGTGAGAGATTAAAAATTTAAACTTTCATTTTTAAGAGACACCCTACTGTATATAGAATATTTGGTTTTTTATTAAAGGAATCTCCAAATTTTTAAATATTAGTAAGTTTGAGCTAGATAAGGTGTTGCAGATGGATTTTATTACCTGGTAGTTAGGCCAGTATTAAATATTAATACTTGGAGATACTTAATACTTTAATATAGTTTTAGCATTGCAAGCCTCAGAGTCAACTTCGCACAGTTGTCAAGCTGAGCAGCAGCTAGAGAAGTGTTGCAGTTTGAAGTTTCTTATTGCACTATGTTGGGTTAACCAAGAGTCTTTCCTGATGCCGTTGTTTCCATTACAGGCATTCAGTGACAACACCTTGGATTCTTACCTGGAGAAAAGCAACAAACAGATTGAGAAGATTGTCGAATTGGTTCGAGGAACATTGACAAAGATGGCGCGAACTACACTTGGTGCCTTGATTGTCATCGACGTCCATGGTAGGCAGGATCACGAACGAATGTTTAATTGATCTTATGACAAAAGTAAATTAGTGATTGATTGAGTGACTAGTTGGCTAACTGGCTAGATTATTGACTAATTAATTAATGGCAGACTGATAGATTGCTATACTACAGTAACAAATTCAGGGCAAGAGATGCCTATTAATATTACTACTACTAATAATATTATTAATGCCTCTTAATCCATTTCTATTTATCATTTTTTGTTGTGTGTTTTACTTGTTTGTAGCTCGAGACGTTGTAACGATGTTGAACGAACGGAAGGTTCACTCCACAGAGGATTTCCAGTGGATAAGTCAGCTGCGATATTACTGGGAAGACAGATCGGTCGTTGTGCGTATGATAACCACCTGCTGTCCTTATGGATACGAGTACCTAGGCAATACCAGCCGGCTCGTCATAACACCGCTCACGGACAGGTGCTACAGGTAAAGATATTGTCTATTTCTTTTGGTTGTGCGTACTGAAAAGTACGCTTCCCCATACCTGCGGGAACTCTGCTGTCCCACTTCAGGTGTCCGCGGCGATCTGCTCTTCGATCGGCTGATCAAGCTGAACTCTTAGTGCCATGCTCGTGGACTACTATTAATTAAGCAGCAGCGCTCTTTTACGGTTGCTGGTCCTAGGACTTGGAATGGGCTCCCTGTTGCTCTCCGCCTAGTGCATAGACACACCACTACCTTTTTTGGTAACCTAAAGGCTGTCTTATTTAGCCATGGTTGCACTGGGAGCACTTCTGAGTAGATTACTTTGAGGTGGCGTTAAACAAAAATCCTTAATAATTATATGCTCAGGTACATGTTTATTGTGTTTTGAGTCAAGTAAACCTTTACGGACTATGCTGTTTAGAATGCTATTTATGTCATTTGGATTGATAACGTTCCAGGAAACTAGTGCATCTTGACAACTGATTTACCCGGTACATGGTGATTGGGCATTAATAAATTAGACAAGTTTGATAAGATTACCTTACCTTGCTCTACCGAACTATTGACAGCAGGTTAGCTGTAGATTGAATGAAAACTGTGTCTTGTTTTAGGACGCTTATGGGCGCCTTACAGTTGAACCTCGGAGGAGCCCCTGAAGGCCCAGCCGGTACGGGTAAGACGGAGACGTGTAAGGACCTGGCCAAGGCAGTTGCAAAACAGGTAAATTGCTCAGGTGTCTTTTCTTAGGTTACAGAAATTCCACCTGATCTTATCCCATGTGTCACAGGTCTTCCTTTGTCTCTTGATGTAAACACAAACCAATGCAACAACTCCTCTGTCGCCTTTCTTCTCTATGCCTTCAAACAACCAAATCTGTTCTTCATGCAGTATCTCTGGACAACCCCTCTGACTTGATGCAGCACTGATGAATAAGCGGGTGACCTATGCTGTGCTTTCGAGTGGCACTTTAGAAATTTTTTTAAGGTCAAAAGAGAGGCATTTCTGACCTGACTGGTACTCATTTATTTCGCGATTTTGGAAGATTCTTAAGAGATACTATGTTAAAATACTCTTTTACAGTTACTGTGTTGTGCTGTAGTGTGTCGTCTTCAACTGTTCGGATGGGTTGGACTACAAGGCAATGGGAAAGTTCTTCAAGGGCCTTGCTCAGTCGGGGGCATGGGCGTGCTTTGATGAATTCAACAGGATTGAGTTAGAGGTAACGTATACATTTGAACTGTTGTAATAATTCGAGAGGAGCTTGCCTTGACTGCTGCTTTGTGTATATAATATATATTATGAAGACACTTGCTAGAGTGCCTTTTAAGTAGCTCACGAAGTGCTTCACATACGACTCTGAACAAGTGCATTTACATTATTCGTAGGAGAAAGTTAAATGCAGAGGAAGGCATATGATGGGTTGGAGTTAATGGGCAAATTAATTCATAAAATAAAAGTGATTTGCTGTGGGTTTTTTTGCATCTAACACTATTTGTTAATGTAACTGAGTATTTGCAGGAATCTCTGGGAAGCATTGTGCAAATGTGTCCTCTAACTAAATTGCCATAAAGGATGGATGGATTGAGATGATTAAAAGTGTTCTGCTGCAGGTTCTTTCCGTCATTGCTCAGCAAGTACAGACTATACAAAGAGCGATAGCAGAACACGTCAAGGAATTCACCTTTGAAGGAACGCAGATCTCTCTCGATCCATCCTGCAGCATCTTCATTACCATGAACCCTGGATATGCTGGCAGAGCAGAGCTGCCGGACAACCTCAAGGTATCTTCCAGCATTAACTTCTTCAACGTTAACTAAAGATGCACCTGCAGATCCCAGACAGCAGTGTTCAATGGGTCCATAGCAGGTGCTTTTAATGCCAGCAGCAGGTGTTCAGCTATGGGCAAATGAAACTTTTTGCACATTGCTCTACAACCTTGAGGAGCCTTTCCCAGAGCTAAGCACATTACTTCCTATTTTAATTTGGTAGCTTGTATCTGGGATATGGCAGGATATGGGAGAAAAATTTAAACAGATGGAGGCGCTATAAAAAGCACTTACAATTACAATTACAAAAGTATCACTTACCTACTTTAATTCATTTGCAGTTTTCTGCCTGATTCCTTTCAACGTGCAACTTCAAAGTGCATGTCTGAACAACTGGAAATTATTGTCACATTATCAACCTCCAGTTGTTTATATCATAGACGTATGGATGCAATTAAAAAGTACTTCAGTGTAATATAATGCAATCTAATTTACCTATAATCTGGAAATTTCGATAACGCCATTACCGGCTTTCACCAGGTATCATCTCCAATAGATTATGAGTTTTTACTGTGGTTTGTTTCTGAACTGATTACTGATTGATGTCTTGTGATAACAGTTCTATCGAGTTGTTTGGATTAGGTTATAATACAAAAGGCATTGATCAGAATTTTATGACTAAATTAAATTAGGACCAACTTTTTTCTTTTTTAGGTTTTATTCCGAACGGTTGCGATGATGGTCCCAGATTATGCAATGATTGGAGAAATCTCTTTGTATTCGATGGGATTTGTAAGAGCACGTAACCTGGCTCAGAAGATTGTAGCAACTTATCGACTTTGTTCTGAGCAGGTTAGTCAAACTATATATCAATGTTTGTGCAAACTAGTCTGGAAATGAGTACCAGCGTGTAAGCAGTCTTTTATTAGCACAAAACAAATGCACATACTTGATCAACAGCAAAAGACCAAAAGTGAGAGATCAAAGAATTGAGTGAAACCAGTAGAAGACGATGGTTTCTCTTGAAGAAAACAACCATTGATGCTGTGTGCATTTTGGTACTAGTGCTATAAAATTCATTAGACATGTAACTGGGTGCGGTGTGCCACCCAGATTTGTCTCTTTTTCAAATAAAACGAATATATATAAAAATTACAGGATTACAATTTGTCAGAGTAATCTTAGCTGTGTACTGCATACTAGTTTAACTGCTGAAAACATTAAACTGCTGAAGAAAAAATGGAAGGTTAGGTTAGCAGTATGTAAGAAGCAGATCCCTGGAAAATCAGGCCTAGTCCCAGTTTTTGGTGTCATCTGGAAAGTTGCCTGTGAAGGCAATGGCGTTATGGTGCGTGATACGGATTGAGAGGCTCTGGAAAAGAAATCTAACTTCATATCAATCTCCCAAAGCAGTTGAAATACAGCAGCCCAGCTTGGTCAGTTTTTCATTTATGTTCACTCAAGGTAGCAATATATTTGTTTTTTTTTTTTTTATCCAGCTCTCATCTCAGCATCACTATGACTACGGGATGCGAGCTGTTAAGTCCGTATTGACTGCTGCTGGCAACCTAAAACTGAGGTACCCAACTCAGCTGGAAGATATTCTGCTCCTGCGGTCAATCAGTGACGTCAATCTACCCAAGTTTCTGTCGCATGACATTCCGCTGTTTCAAGGCATCATCTCCGACTTATTTCCAGACGTAACATTGCCGAATCCGGATTATGGAGAGCTGGAGAAGTCTTTACTTGGTGTCATAGAGCAGCAGAACTTGCAAGCTGTTCCGTGGTTTATTGATAAAATCATACAGGTGGGTAAATTCAAGATGAGTTCATGGCCCTTGATAATCCACAGAATATTCACTTATTACTGTTAAATTACTTGTATTGGTAGCTGTACCTGTTTGCAATGACACTGGTCATGTTAGGCTAACTCTGTCATTTCTGATTTGTTTCTTCATCTTGCATGAAACTTTCTCAATAATTCTCATTTGTTGGACTTCTATTGCAAAATTTTGAGTCTGTTCTCCAATGCCTTTTTTTATTCTTGCACGGTATTATGCGCTGTGGACGTTGTATGCAAATATACTTGCTGCCAGTTTCATACCTACCTACCATTAAGGAGTGAAAAGTTCCCAGTTGGAGAGTTCAGACTACTGGTGGCAGGCTACATTGGTGACTTTTCTAGTTATCTGCAATTTGTTTTATGAAACAGATCTACGACATGATCCTGGTACGACACGGTCTGATGGTTGTTGGTGATCCGATTGGAGGCAAGTCCTCTGCTATCCGCTGCCTTGCCAAAGCTCTTAACAATCTCCATGACAAGCGTCTAATGGAAGAATATCCTGTGAGTACTGATCGTGAAAATCCTTACGATATGCTGTATGGCACAGTGGTTATATGCTAGGTCTGTAATCCAATGATTTAGGGTTCAAGCCTGCTGAGCTAACTCTGTGTAATGAGCCTGGACCAGTTATTCAAGTACACTTGTTTTGTAATGTAATGTAACAGAACTCTTATACAGTGCAACATAAGAGCCTCTCAGAGTCGCTGTGTTCGCAGCTATCAGTCAGATCGAAAAAGTTTTGTCTTTAATGTTTTCGAGAAAATGCAGTCCGCAATTATAGTGCCTCAGATACATACAGCGTATTTACTGACGTCTTTTCTGCACATTTATCTCAACCTTCAGATTTCAGATTGAACTTGTGTGCCGTTATTAGTGCAGCACTTAAATAAATAAATGTAATACCTGTTAAATTGTATATATGTATGTATATGGCCATTTATATAGCACCTCATAAGAACCTCACAAAGGCACTGAATTGTTTTTGCATCTTACTAGAAGAGGCCATTTTCTGAAGCTGAATTAATAATTTTCAAAATCATGATGTTAGATAAGGATTTCTTCTCTGCTTTAGGTACAGTATTGTGTTATCAACCCGAAGGCTGTGACTATGGCCCAGCTTTATGGTCGATTTGATCCCGTCTCACATGAATGGTCTGATGGTAAGCATCATGTTCTAATTGCTAACTCGTTAGGCTTTAAATTATCTTAGGAGCATTTTTATAGCACCCTTCAGGATATCTATTCAGAGCCACTCCCTGCTCAACTCCAGCAAATTAGAACAGTTTTGAAGTGCTGATGAAAAAGGGTGCACGCAGCGTCCATGAGCAGATAGAGATCCTGAGTGGCCGAGTGGGTTGGTGCCCGCTCGTCACGCCGGCGCCCCGGGTTCGCTTCCCGGTCGGGTCGGTTTATCAGAGATTAATTTCTCGGATCTTTACTGCGGGTGGCTCGGTCGCAATTTAAACGTGGAGTACGAGGTTGCTTTCTGCCTCCGACACTAATCATCTTCGATATGAAAAAGTGTCGTTAAGCCGGAACACTTTCCATGAGCAGAAGGACATGCAGATACAGAGGAAGGCCATTCCAGGTGGATGGACCAACCACGGAAAAGGCACAATGTTGCATTGTTGTGGTATAGGTTTTAATCCTAGTTCTTCATGTGAACGTTAACCTGTAAGGAAAGTTTTCCAGTTGTTGAACTGCTGGTACTGTGTGTTTGCTTCATCTAAGAGATCCTTGAACTCAAGATCATTACTTAGCATAATTTTGGTTGCACTGATGATGACTGTATTGTGAAAATAATAGTCTTGCAGGAATGACAGTAACTTGAACAATTCTTCTAGTAACTTCTCAGATGTACTGAGTTGGCTATTAGTTAACTTACACTGCCTTAAAACTGAAAACAATATGCGTATTTGACTTATTAGTCATTGTTTTTAAGTAATAAGTTACTTTTGAGAGCTGTTCAACAGCATTAAGTATATTAAAACAAAATGTGCGGTATTATGATACATACATGCTTGCATTATGTTGTCGTAGTATTTTGATCTTTATAATGTTACAATTGAATGTAACATTACTTTACATGTTATATGTGTCACATTATCTGTAACAGGCATCCTGGCAAATACGTTTCGTGAGTATGCAATAAGCACGACTGATGAACGCAAGTGGATCATATTTGATGGTCCAGTAGACGCTGTCTGGATTGAGAACATGAACACTGTCCTCGATGACAACAAAAAGGTAGCATACACAGTTACACACGTACACATATGCAGAAACATACGTACACAGAGATGTACACATACACCACCTGGTAGTGGTGACATTCCAGTTGTCTGAACATTATGTATTAACAGAGGAACTTTTTCTTCTTAATGAACTTATATTAGATTAGATCATCATTTTTGCAGTAATTGTACGATCTACATAATTTTAAGAGTTCAATAAATAACTATAATAAAACCTTATTAATTCCGTTCAATGTTGATGTGACTTTTACCTAAATGAACTATGATAAGAAGAACTGTATTAATTCTTATTTCTGTTGATGCATGATTTTTTTTATATTCTGCAGCTGTGTCTCATGAGCGGTGAGATCATCCAGATGCACTCAAAGATGAACATGATTTTTGAACCGCAGGACCTTGAGCAAGCTTCACCTGCAACAGTTAGCAGGTATAACTGATCAGTTTACCAGCATCTTGCTAGAAAGACGATGTTTCAAGAACATCTAAAAGTACAACAGTTGAACTAGTGACAAGAAGCAAAAAATAGTCTTCTGAATCCATAGTTGTATATATGTATGTATGTGTGTGGACACATGGTAGAGTGCCTTTTATGTACCTCACAAAAGCACTGCCTTCATCAAGACTGATATTGAAGTTAGTTAGTTACTAGTTCTCTGATATATTTCTGTCAAGCAGTGATGCACTCCCTCTGTTGCTCGCCCTGTGGTCTGGAACGGCTTCTCCAAGCCTGCGCTCTGCTACCCAGGGTCCTCTCCGACACATTCTATGGCAATCTTAAAACTGTCCTTTTTAGCCGAGGTTGGGTCAGGAGCACTCCTGAGTAGTAACCTTGAAGGGGCGCTACGTAAATCCTCATAATGAATGAATAAATGAATAATATGGCATATTTTCGTAGGTTAATAGCTGAGTAAGTTGAAGGAATTATTTGAGGTATTGTTATAAGAATGTGGCAATATGCTTGTGTTTATGTATGTATGTGTATATGTTTTATATGAATGCACATATGTTTGCATGGATGTTTCTATTCATGTATTTATGTGTGTTTGTATGTGTGGATGTTACTAGGTGTGGAATGATCTACATGGAAGCCCATCAGCTCGGCTGGCAGCCACTTGTTCAGTCTTGGCTGTCTACCCAGCTGCCAGAGCAATTGAATTCTGAACAAAGGCAGAACATTAAGGTATAGACACATTTGCTTTAATAAGGGGTTCCTTTGCATTAGGACTGTGAATAAGTTTTAAAGATTTGCTGATTGACTGTTTAAGTGATATACCTAATCTGCTTTATTGGTTCACCAGTTGGCTGTGAAAAGTGTTGGGTGCAGTGAAGACTTCTCTTAATGTGCTTCATTTGAGTGATCCTGGAAGGGACCCAAAATTTGAAGTTACACTGCTATTATGTTAGGTGTGTATTGTTTTACTCTTGTCTAATTGTTTACCTGTATTGTATTATTGTATTGTATATTCGTCAATCTTGGTGACATAACGTATCAAGTTGATACTTGAGTTAGTTAAATTTATTTTGATGTGTATGTTAAAGCTTTTGTTTGACTGGCCACCAGGACCATGTTTGTGCTGAAGCATTGTCTTTTGCTCTTATTTAGTTTGTTATCTGATACTTGAGTTAGTTAAATTGACTTTGGTGTTTACTTTATAGCTTTTGTTTGACTGGCTGCTGGAACCGTGCATAAACTTTGTGCTGAAGCATTGTCGCCAGTTCATCCGCTGTTCTTTGATGCACCTGACTGTTTCGATGCTTAAACTCTACAGCTGTCTTCTAGAGGACATCAAGTATGTAATTCATTCATTGTTTCATTCAGAGGATTTATATAGCGCCCCTCCAAGATACCCTACTCAGTGGCGCTTCCCGCCCAACTCCTGCGATAAACAATGGTTTTCGGATACATGTAAAAGGTGCATGCATGTCAGTATGAACTGTGGCAATTCACAGACCGTTAAGTTTTAAATTCTTGCCATCAAACTCATGTTCTGTCTTGAATGGAAATCGAGGCAGCTGGTCGACAAACATTGGGTTCTTAGGGCTGTTGGGATCAGATAAATTGAGCACACCTTGATTCTTCGTTCATTGAACTGTCCTTGAACAATCTGCCATTGAACGTTTAAACTCGACCACCACAAATCAGCTCTAGAACCGTTCTCACCCTATCATAAGGTACAGTTTTAACAGCTGTTAGATTGTTTCAGGTTTTCAAATTACGTTATATAAATGTTGAGATACATGTATAATCCATACATACATTACAGAATCGCCATTACACTGATTTTACAATTTACTTGTTACAGTTTTTGATTGCTGCTTGGCTGGTAGCAACCCATCTCCCCATGCAGGCACTCATCTCCCCATGCAGGCACTCTTTGGCTGTCAGTGTTCAGGCATCAACTGTCGACGATTCTGACAATCTCCAACATCAGTTAAACTGAAATGGAGCAGCTTCAAGATATATTTAGTAGACACATAATAAATGTCTAGTTACATTACATAACATTAATTGATGATTACAGTGTGCCCACTAACTGTAATTGTAACTTAAGTTTTTGTTCGTTTGTTTAGAAATCTGGGGAAGTCGTTTGACGATATCACGATGGGTGAAGAGAGCGATGTAACCGAGGAAACAGCAGCAGGCTCCGCAGCATCTGGCCTTGGTGGACCAAGCATTGCATCCTTTGAGCAGAAGTTGATGGATGAGATGAACAGTATGACTGTTGCCTATTTCCTCTTTTCGCTCGTCTGGTCTGTTGGTGGAACGCTCGACGAACAGTCAAGGATCAAGTTTGATGAGTTCTTCCGTGCCTTGTGCGACATGGAATCGGCAAAGTCAAAACATCCGAGGTATGTTCAATTGTTTGGTGCTCTACCAGAGATTTTACATTTGGCTGTCTTTGGTTGTAAGTATGTATGTAGGTATAATGTATGTATGCATGTATGTACATTTCTATATAATATATGTATTTATGTAATATGTATGTGTGTATGTACCCTATGGATCTATCTAAACATTTATATAGTGCCTTTTAGAAGCTTTCAAAGGCGCTGGAGGCATGTTAACCTTGAACCGAATATTATATTTGCAGGTAATTGTTTTATTATTATTATTATTATTATTATTATCATTACTATTATCATTATCATTATTACAAACAACATTTTTAATATCTAGCAGCATCTGTGTAGTGTGTATGATGTGAATGTAGATTGACATAAGATAGTGGTGGCACTTAATAAATGCATTGGATTTAATTGTAGTTGTCAATGTTTATTTGGCCATGGTGAAAATACTGTTACTCCATACTAGGACTCCATGTCCCAATTGACAGATGAGGCCAGAGTTCAGCCTAAACAGTTAGTCGGCTGCTACAAGTCTTACAGTCAGTTGCTGGCCATGCTCTCGATCTCTCTCTCTCTCTCCACCATGGGTTACAGGACTTTACATTTATAATACATCCTATCTCACCCATCTAGTTTTATTGTATTTAAACTACAGCATGTTTACATTACATCTCATATTCAGGTATTTTTCAGATTTGTTTTCGTTTATTTGAAAGGCCGAAAGCCCTGAAATTTCCCCGATCTTTGCTGATACCCAAGAGAGGTAGCGTCTTTGACCACTTATACCAAAGCATGCCTTTTGGCTGTTGGATTTCGTGGGTTGATTCCTTGACCCACCAGGATTTAAAAAGCAAAAATAAGGTGTGAAAACTATTGATAGGGTGTGAATCTTTGCTTGTGTAGCTCAGGCACGCTCTTTAGTGACTAACTGCACCGTGGGCTGCGTGCCGTAAGCATATTTTCCAGTTTCAGTACCAAGTTCTGTTGCGTTTTGCTTCATCACTTTCCGCTAAGAAACGAAAAATTGCAAATGAAAACAGTGAAATATTATTATTAAGTTAAAAAATTATAATAACTTAGGTACTAGGTTTAATAGTAGGTAAACTAACAGTCTAACACCATCTAGCAGTGGCGTAACCAGAGCTTCCCCAAAATTACGCAGATTCCAACCTCTCTGAGGGGAGGGGTCTGGGAAGAAGCTGTAAATTAAGGAACTTTTATTTGGGTGTGTATAATGGTGCATTTTGGATACCATCTTTTTGGTTAAAAGTAATAACAATTTACATCAGTTCTTTGGGAAATTAAATAATTTCATAATTTTAATTATATCTTGCGAGGTGAAAAACTTCCTCATTCGTGCCTGAACACCCCTTGCAATCCTATTACTATTTACCAAGACCAAAAACAGACAAAGATAATTAGGCTAATTATACGAGACGAAGATACAACCGATTTGCCTCTAGTCTACCGGTCGGAATGTTGGCCAGTGCGAAAGCAAGACAAGAAAAGAATAATTATTATTACAGCAGAAATTAGTTTACTGCGGAAGATCGCAGGGATTTCAAGACTTCAGAAAATAAGAAACGCTGGCATTAGACAGCATTATGGATCGAAACAACTCTGCTAGACAAAACTCGTTCAAAGAGACTCCGATGGTTTCGACATTTAAAAGGACCGATAATTTATTCGTACCCATCGCCGCCAAATGGCTGGCGTCAGAAACTGATGATGGAATTTAGGTGGTGATGATGATGATCAATGCAGATACATGGCGATAGGCTTCTGACAATTTCAATATGATGTACAAACATAATGATCAAACAATAAAATAGCAAAAATTACAGTCAAATCTGAGACCACAGTCACTTACACGGTATTTCACACGTTAATGATTTCACATGTATTGACTCTCCCTTCCTCCTGCCCTCCATTCGCACCTCCTCAGTGATCGATTCCATTCGCTCGATGATTCCTCCTTTCGCACTCCTCCCTTTCATCCATTCGCACCTCCTCCCTTTCCTCCATTCGCACCTCCTCCCTTTCCTCCATTCGCACCTCCTCCCTTTCCTCCATTCGCACCTCCTCCCTTTCCTCCATTCTCCACCTCCTCGCCCTTTCCTCCATTACATCACCTCCTCCTCTTTCACTCCATTCGCACCTCCTCCCTTTCCTCCATTCGCACCTCCTCCCTTTCCTCCATTCGCACCTCCTCCCTTTCCTCCATTCGCACCTCCTCCCTTTCCTCCATTCGCACCTCCTCCCTTTCCTCCATTCGCACCTCCTCCCTTTCCTCCATTCGCACCTCCTCCCTTTCCTCCATTCGCACCTCCTCCCTTTCCTCCATTCGCACCTCCTCCGCTTTCCTCCATTCGCACCTCCTCCCTTTCCTCCATTCGCACCTCCTCCCTTTCATCCATTCGCACCTCCTCCCTTTCCTCCGTTCGCACCTCCTCCCTTTCATCCATTCTCACCTCCTCCCTTTCATCCATTCGCACCTCCTCCCTTTCATCCATTCGCACCTCCTCCCTTTCCTCCATTCGCACCTCCTCCTTTCCTCCATTCGCACCTCCTCCCTTTCCTCCATTCGCGCCTCCTCCTTTCATCCATTCGCACCTCCTCCCTTTCCTCCATTCGCACCTCCTCCCTTTCCTCCATTCGCACCTCCTCCCTTTCATCTCCATTCGCACCTCCTCCCTTTCCTCCATTCGCACCTCCTCCCTTTCCTCCATTCGCGCACTCCTCCCTTTCCTCCATTCGCACCTCCTCCTTTTCCATTCCATTCCTCACCTCCTCATTTCGCTTTCCTCCATTTCGCACCTCCTCCCTTTCATCCATTCATCACCTCCTCCCTTTCATCCATTCGCACCTCCTCCCTTTCCTCCATTCGCACCTCCTCCCTTTCCTCCATTCGCACCTCCTCCCTTTCCTCCATTCCGCACCTCCTCCGCTTTCATCCATTCGCACCTCCTCCCTTTCCTCCATTCGCACCTCCTCCTTTCCTCCATTCGCACCTCCTCCCTTTCCTCCATTCGCACCTCCTCCCTTTCATCCATTCGCACCTCCTCCTTTCCTCCATTCTCACCTCCTCCCTTTCCTCCATTCGCACCTCCTCCCTTTCCTCCATTCGCACCTCCTCCTTTCCTCCATTCGCACCTCCTCCTTTCCTCCATTCGCACCTCCTCCCTTTCCTCCATTCGCACCTCCTCCCTTCCTCCATTCGCACCTCCTCCCTTTCCTCCATTCGCACCTCCTCCCTTTCCTCCATTCGCACCTCCTCCTCGCTTTCCTCCATTCGCACCTCCTCCCTTTCCTCCATTCACTCACCTCCTCCTCCTTTCACTCCATTCGCACCTCCTCCCTTTCCTCCATTCGCACCTCCTCGTTTTCCTCCATTCGCTCCTCCTCCCTTTCCCTCCATTCGCACCTCCTCCCTTTCCTCCATTCGCACCTCCTCCCTTTCCTCCATTCGCACCTCCTCCCTTCCTCCATTCGCACCTCCTCCCTTTCCTCCATTCGCACCTCCTCCCTTTCCTCCATTTCACCTCCTCCCTTTCCTCCATTCGCACCTCCTCCCTTTCCTCCATTCCGCACCTCCTCCTTTTCACTCCATTCGCACCTCCTCCCTTTCCTCCATTCGCACCTCCTCCCTTTCCTCCATTCGCACCTCCTCCCTTTCCTCCGTTCGCACCTCCTCCCTTTCATCCATTCGCACCTCCTCCCTTTCCTCCATTCGCACCTCCTCCCTTTCCTCCATTTTCGCCCTCCTCCTTTCCTCCATTTCGCACCTCCTCCCTTTCCTCCATTCGCTCCTCCTCCCTTTCACTCCATTCGCACCTCCTCCCTTTCCTCCATTCGCACCTCCTCCCTTTCCTCCATTCGCACCTCCTCCCTTTCCTCCATTTCGCACCTCCTCCCTTTCCTCCATTCGCACCTCCTCCTTTCCTCCATTCGCACCTCCTCCCTTTCCTCCATTCGCACCTCCTCCCTTTCCTCCATTCGCACCTCCTCCCTTTCCTCCATTTTCACCTCCTCCCTTTCCTCCATTTCACCTCCTCCCTTTCCTCCATTCGCACCTCCTCCCTTTCCTCCATTCGCACCTCCTCCCTTTCCTCCATTCCCACCTCCTCCCTTTCCTCCATTCGCTCACCTCCTCCCTTTCCTCCATTCGCCACCTCCTCCCTTTCCTCCATTTCCACCTCCTCCCTTTCCTCCATTCGCACCTCCTCCCTTTCCTCCATTCGCACCTCCTCCTTTTCCTCCATTCGCACCTCCTCCCTTTCCTCCATTCGCACCTCCTCCCTTTCCTCCATTCGCACCTCCTCCCTTTCCTCCATTCGCACCTCCTCCCTTTCCTCCATTCGCACCTCCTCCCTTTCCTCCATTCGCACCTCCTCCCTTTCCTCCATTCGCACCTCCTCCCTTTCCTCCATTCGCACCTCCTCCCTTTCATCCATTCGCACCTCCTCCCTTTCCTCCATTCGCACCTCCTCCCTTTCCTCCATTCGCACCTCCTCCCTTTCCTCCATTCGCACCTCCTCCCTTTCCTCCATTCGCACCTCCTCCCTTTCCTCCATTCGCACCCTCCTCCTTTCCTCCATTCGCACCTCCTCCCTTTCCTCCATTCGCACCTCCTCCCTTTCATCCATTCGCACCTCCTCCCTTTCCTCCATTCGCACCTCCTCCTTTCCTCCATTCGCACCTCCTCCCTTTCCTCCATTCGCCACCTCCTCCCTTTCCTCCATTCGCACCTCCTCCCTTTCCTCCATTCGGCTCCTCCTCTCTCCTCCATTCGCACCTCCTCCCTTTCCTCCATTCGCACCTCCTCCCTTTCCTCCATTCGCACCTCCTCCCTTTCCTCCATTCGCGCCTCCTCCCTCCCGCTTTCCTCCATTCGCACCTCCTCCCTTTCCTCCATTCGCACCTCCTCCCTTTCCTCCATTCGCACCTCCTCCCTTTCCTCCATTCGCACCTCCTCCCTTTCCTCCATTCGCACCTCCTCCCTTTCCTCCATTCGCACCTCCTCCCTTTCCTCCATTCGCACCTCCTCCTTTCATCCATTCGCACCTCCTCCCTTTCCTCCATTCGCACCTCCTCCCTTTCATCCATTCCGCACCTCCTCCTTTCCTCCATTCGCACCTCCTCCCTTTCCTCCATTCTCACCTCCTCCCTTTCCTCCATTCGCATCTCTCCTCCTCCCTTCCTCCATTCGCACCTCCTCCCTTTCCTCCATTCGCACCTCCTCCCTTTCCTCCATTCGCACCTCCTCCCTTTCCTCCATTCGCACCTCCTCCCTTTCCTCCATTCGCACCTCCTCCCTTTCCTCCATTCGCGCACCTCCTCCTTTTCCTCCATTCGCACCTCCTCCCTTTCCTCCATTCGCACCTCCTCCCTTTCCTCCATTCGCACCTCCTCCTTTCACTCCATTCGCACCTCCTCCCTTTCCTCCATTCGCACCTCCTCCTTTTCCTCCATTCGCACCTCCTCCCTTTCACTCCATTCGCACCTCCTCCCTTTCCTCCATTCGCACCTCCTCCCTTTCCTCCATTCGCACCTCCTCCCTTTCCTCCATTCGCACCTCCTCCGCTTTCCTCCATTCGCACCTCCTCCCTTTCCTCCATTCGCACCTCCTCCCTTTCCTCCATTCGCACCTCCTCCCTTTCCTCCATTCTCACCTCCTCCCTTTCCTCCATTCGCACCTCCTCCCTTTCCTCCATTCGCACCTCCTCCCTTTCCTCCATTCGCACCTCCTCCCTTTCATCCATTCGCACCTCCTCCCTTTCATCCATTCGCACCTCCTCCCTTTCCTCCATTCGCACCTCCTCCTTTCCTCCATTCGCACCTCCTCCCTTTCCTCCATTTCGCCACCCTCCCTTTCCTCCATTCGCACCTCCTCCCTTTCCTCCATTCGCACCTCCTCCCTTTCCTCCATTCGCACCTCCTCCCTTTCCTCCATTCGCACCTCCTCCCTTTCCTCCATTCGCACCTCCTCCCTTTCCTCCATTCGCACCTCCTCCTTTTCCTCCATTCGCACCTCCTCCCTTTCCTCCATTCGCACCTCCTCCCTTTCCTCCATTCGCACCTCCTCCTTTCCTCCATTCGCACCTCCTCCCTTTCCTCCATTCGCACCTCCTCCCTTTCCTCCATTCTCACCTCCTCCCTTTCCTCCGTTCGCACCTCCTCCTTTCCTCCATCCATCATCGCTCCTCCTCCCCCTTTCCTCCATTCGCACCTCCTCCCTTTCCTCCATTCGCACCTCCTCCCTTTCCTCCATTCGCACCTCCTCCCTTTCCTCCATTCGCACCTCCTCCCTTTCCTCCATTCGCACCTCCTCCCTTTCCTCCATTCGCACCTCCTCCCTTTCCTCCATTCGCACCTCCTCCCTTTCCTCCATTCGCACCTCCTCCCTTTCCTCCATTCTCACCTCCTCCCTTTCCTCCATTCGCACCTCCTCCCTTTCCTCCATTCGCACCTCCTCCCTTTCACTCCATTCGCACCTCCTCCCTTTCCTCCATTCATCACCTCCTCCTCCTTTCCTCCATTCGCACCTCCTCCCTTTCATCCATTCGCACCTCCTCCCTTTCCTCCATTCGCACCTCCTCCTTTCCTCCATTCGCTCCTCCTCCCTTTCCTCCATTCGCACCTCCTCCCTTTCCTCCATTCGCACCTCCTCCTTTCCTCCATTCGCACCTCCTCCCTTTCCTCCATTCGCACCTCCTCCCTTTCCTCCATTCGCACCTCCTCCCTTTCCTCCATTCGCACCTCCTCCCTTTCCTCCATTCGCACCTCCTCCCTTTCATCCATTTTCGCACCTCCTCCCTTTCCTCCATTCGCACCTCCTCCCTTTCCTCCATTCGCACCTCCTCCCTTTCCTCCATTCGCACCTCCTCCCTTTCCTCCATTCGCACCTCCTCCCTTTCCTCCATTCGCACCTCCTCCCTTTCCTCCATTCGCACCTCCTCCTCGCTCACTCCATTCGCACCTCCTCCCTTTCACTCCATTCGCACCTCCTCCCTTTCCTCCATTCGCACATCGCCTCCCTTTCCTCCATTCGCACCTCCTCCCTTTCCTCCATTCGCACCTCCTCCCTTTCCTCCATTCGCACCTCCTCCTTTCATCCATTCGCACCTCCTCCCTTTCCTCCATTCGCACCTCCTCCCTTTCCTCCATTCGCTCCTCCTCCCTTTCCTCCATTCGCACCTCCTCCCTTTCCTCCATTCGCACCTCCTCCCTTTCCTCCATTCGCACCTCCTCCCTTTCCTCCATTCGCACCTCCTCCCTTTCCTCCATTCGCACCTCCTCCCTTTCCTCCATTCGCACCTCCTCCCTTTCCTCCATTCGCACCTCCTCCCTTTCCTCCATTCGCACCTCCTCCCTTTCCTCCATTCGCACCTCCTCCCTTTCCTCCATTCGCACCTCCTCCCTTTCCTCCATTCGCACCTCCTCCCTTTCCTCCATTCGCACCTCCTCCCTTTCCTCCATTCGCACCTCCTCCCTTTCCTCCATTTCGCACCTCCTCCTTTCCTCCATTCGCACCTCCTCCCTTTCCTCCATTCGCACCTCCTCCCTTTCCTCCATTCGCACCTCCTCCCTTTCCTCCATTCGCACCTCCTCCTTTTCCTCCATTCGCGCTCCTCCTCCCTTTCCTCCATTCGCACCTCCTCCCTTTCCTCCATTCGCACCTCCTCCCTTTCCTCCATTCGCACCTCCTCCCTTTCCTCCATTCGCACCTCCTCCCTTTCCTCCATTCGCACCTCCTCCCTTTCCTCCATTCGCACCTCCTCCTTTCCTCCATTCGCACCTCCTCCCTTTCCTCCATTCGCACCTCCTCCCTTTCACTCCATTCGCACCTCCTCCGCTTTCACTCCATTCGCACCTCCTCCCTTTCCTCCATTCGCACCTCCTCCCTTTCCTCCATTCGCACCTCCTCCCTTTCCTCCATTCGCACCTCCTCCCTTTCCTCCATTCGCACCTCCTCCCTTTCCTCCATTCGCACCTCCTCCCTTTCCTCCATTCGCACCTCCTCCCTTTCCTCCATTCGCACCTCCTCCTCTTTCCTCCATTCGCACCTCCTCCCGCTTTCCTCCATTCGCACCTCCTCACTCCCTTTCCTCCATTCGCACCTCCTCCCTTTCCTCCATTCGCACCTCCTCCCTTTCCTCCATTCGCACCTCCTCCCTTTCCTCCATTCGCACCTCCTCCCTTTCCTCCATTCGCACCTCCTCCTTTCCTCCATTCCGCACCTCCTCCCTTTCCTCCATTCGCACCTCCTCCCTTTCCTCCATTCGCACCTCCTCCCTTTCCTCCATTCGCACCTCCTCCCTTTCCTCCATTCGCACCTCCTCCCTTTCCTCCATTCGCACCTCCTCCCTTTCCTCCATTCGCACCTCCTCCCTTTCCTCCATTCGCACCTCCTCCCTTTCCTCCATTCGCACCTCCTCCCTTTCCTCCATTCGCACACTCCTCCCTTTCCTCCATTCGCACCTCCTCCCTTTCCTCCATTCGCACCTCCTCCCTTTCCTCCATTCGCACCTCCTCCCTTTCCTCCATTCGCACCTCCTCCCTTTCCTCCATTCGCACCTCCTCCCTTTCCTCCATTCATCACCTCCATTCGCACCTCCTCCTTTCCTCCATTCGCACCTCCTCCCTTTCCTCCATTCGCACCTCCTCCCTTTCCTCCATTCGCACCTCCTCCCTTTCCTCCATTCGCACCTCCTCCCTTTCCTCCATTCGCACCTCCTCCCTTTCCTCCATTCGCACCTCCTCCCTTTCCTCCATTCGCACCTCCTCCTTTTCCTCCATTTCCACCTCCTCCCTTTCCTCCATTCGCACCTCCTCCCTTTCCTCCATTCGCACCTCCTCCCTTTCCTCCATTCGCACCTCCTCCCTTTCCTCCATTCGCACCTCCTCCCTTTCCTCCATTCGCACCTCCTCCCTTTCCTCCATTCGCACCTCCTCCCTTTCCTCCGTTCATCACCTCCTCTCATCTTTCCTCCATTTCTCACCTCCTCCCTTTCCTCCATTCGCACCTCCTCCCTTTCCTCCATTCGCACCTCCTCCCTTTCCTCCATTCGCACCTCCTCCCTTTCCTCCATTCGCACCTCCTCCCTTTCCTCCATTCTCACCTCCTCCTTTCCTCCATTCGCACCTCCTCCCTTTCCTCCATTCGCACCTCCTCCCTTTCCTCCATTCGCACCTCCTCCCTTTCCTCCATTCGCACCTCTCCTCCTTTCACTCCATTCGCACCTCCTCCCTTTCCTCCATTCGCACCTCCTCCCTTTCCTCCATTCGCACCTCCTCCCTTTCATCCATTCGCACCTCCTCCCTTTCCTCCATTCGCACCTCCTCTCCTTTTCCTCCATTCGCACCTCCTCCCTTTCCTCCATTCGCACCTCCTCCCTTTCCTCCATTCGCACCTCCTCCCTTTCCTCCATTCGCACCTCCTCCCTTTCCTCCATTCTCACCTCCTCTCTTTCCTCCATTCGCACCTCCTCCCTTTCCTCCATTCGCACCTCCTCCCTTTCCTCCATTCGCACCTCCTCCCTTTCCTCCATTCGCACCTCCTCCCTTTCCTCCATTCGCACCTCCTCCCTTTCCTCCATTCATCACCTCCTCCCTTTCCTCCATTCGCTCCTCCTCCCTTTCCTCCATTTCGCACCTCCTCCTTTCCTCCATTCGCACCTCCTCCCTTTCCTCCATTCGCACCTCCTCCTTTCCTCCGTTCGCACCTCCTCCCTTTCCTCCATTCGCACCTCCTCCCTTTCATCCATTCGCGCCTCCTCCCTTTCCTCCATTCGCACCTCCTCCCTTTCCTCCATTCGCACCTCCTCCCTTTCCTCCATTCGCACCTCCTCCCACTCATCCATTCGCACCTCCTCCCTTTCCTCCATTCGCACCTCCTCCACTTTCCTCCATTCGCACCTCCTCCCTTTCCTCCATTCGCTCCTCCTCCTTTCCTCCATTCGCTCCTCCTCCTTTCCTCCATTCGCTCACCTCCTCCTTTTTCCTCCATTCGCACCTCCTCCCTTTCCTCCATTTCGCACCTCCTCCCTTTCCTCCATTCGCACCTCCTCCCTTTCCTCCATTCGCACCTCCTCCCTTTCCTCCATTCGCACCTCCTCCTCACTTTCCTCCATTCGCCACCTCCTCCCGCTTTCCTCCATTCGCATCTCCTCTTCCTTTCCTCCATTTCGCCTCCTCCCTTTCCCTCCATTCTCACCTCCTCCTTTCCTCCATTCGCACCTCCTCCCTTTCCTCCATTCGCACCTCCTCCCTTTCATCCATTCGCACCTCCTCCCTTTCCTCCATTTCGCACCTCCTCCCTTTCCTCCATTCGCACCTCCTCCCTTTCCTCCATTCGCACCTCCTCCCTTTCCTCCATTCGCACCTCCTCCCTTTCCTCCATTCGCACCTCCTCCCTTTCCTCCATTCGCACCTCCTCCCTTTCCTCCATTCGCACCTCCTCCCTTTCCTCCATTCGCACCTCCTCCCTTTCCTCCATTCCGCGCCTCCTCCTCCCTTTCCTCCATTCGCACCTCCTCCTTTCCTCCATTCGCGCACCTCCTCCTTTCCTCCATTCGCACCTCCTCCCTTTCCTCCGTTCGCACCTCCTCGCTTTCCTCCATTCGCATCATCCTCTCTTTCCTCCATTCGCACCTCCTCCCTTTCCTCCATTCGCACCTCCTCCCTTTCCTCCATTCGCACCTCCTCCTTTCCTCCATTCGCACCTCCTCCCTTTTCCTCCATTCTCACCTCCTCCCTTTCCTCCATTCGCACCTCCTCCCTTTCCTCCATTCGCACCTCCTCCCTTTCCTCCATTCGCACCTCCTCCCTTTCCTCCATTCGCACCTCCTCCCTTTCCTCCATTCGCACCTCCTCCCTTTCCTCCATTCGCACCTCCTCCCTTTCCTCCATTCGCACACCTCCTCCTTTCCTCCATTCGCACCTCCTCCTTTCACTCCATTCGCGCACCTCCTCCCTTTCACTCCATTCGCACCCTCCTCCTTTTCCTCCATTCGCACCTCCTCCTTTCCTCCATTCGCTCCTCCTCCTCCTCATCCATTCCTCCCTCATTTCATCACCTCCTCCGCTTTCATCCATTCGGCACCTCCTCCCTTTCCTCCATTCGCACCTCCTCCCTTTCCTCCATTCGCACCTCCTCCCTTTCCTCCATTCGCACCTCCTCCCTTTCCTCCATTCGCACCTCTCTCCCTTTCCTCCATTCCCACCTCCTCCTTTCCTCCATTCGCACCTCCTCCCTTTCCTCCATTCGCACCTCCTCCCTTTCCTCCATTCGCACCTCCTCCCTTTCCTCCATTCGCACCTCCTCCCTTTCCTCCATTCGGCACCTCCTCCCTTTCCTCCATTCCCACCTCCTCCCTTTCCTCCATTCGCACCTCCTCCTTTCCTCCATTCGCACCTCCTCCTTTCCTTCCTCCATTCCTCACTCCCTCCCTTTCCTCCATTCGCACCTCCTCCCTTTCCTCCATTCGCACCTCCTCCCTTTCCTCCATTCGCGCACCTCCTCCTTTTCCTCCATTCGCACCTCCTCCCTTTCCTCCATTCGCACCTCCTCCCTTTCCTCCATTCCCACCTCCTCCCTTTCCTCCATTCCGCACCTCCTCCTTTCCTCCATTCGCACCTCCTCCCTTTCCACTCCATTCCCACCTCCTCCCTTTCCTCCATTCGCACCTCCTCCCTTTCCCTCCATTCGCACCTCCTCCCTTTCCTCCATTCGCACCTCCTCCCTTTCCTCCATTCTCACCTCCTCCCTTTCCTCCATTCGCACCTCCTCCCTTTCACTCCATTCCCACCTCCTCCATTCCTCTTTCCTCCATTCGCACCTCCTCCCTTTCACTCCATTCGCACCTCCTCCCTTTCCTCCATTCGCACCTCCTCCTTTCCTCCATTTGCACCTCCTCCCTTTCCTCCATTCGCACCTCCTCCCTTTCCTCCATTCGCACCTCCTCCTCCTTTCCTCCATTCATCACCTCCTCCCTTTTTCCTCCATTCGGCACCTCCTCCTTTCCTCCATTTCGCACCTCCTCCCTTTCCTCCATTCGCACCTCCTCCCTTTCCTCCATTCCACACCTCCTCCCTTTCCTCCATTCGCACCTCCTCCCTTTCCTCCATTCGCACCTCCTCCCTTTCCTCCATTCGCACCTCCTCCCTCCTTCCTCCATTCGCACCTCCTCCCTTTCCTCCATTCTCACCTCCTCCCTTTCCTCCATTTCGCTCCTCCTCCCTTTCCTCCATTCTCACCTCCTCCCTTTCCTCCATTCGCACCTCCTCCCTTTCCTCCATTCGCTTTCCTCCATCCTCCTTTCCTCCATTCCGCACCTCCTCCCTTTCCTCCATTCGCCTCTCTCCCTCCCTTTTCCTCCATTTCCTCCATTCCTAATTCCTCCCTTCCTCCATCCATCCTCGCCCTCCATTCAGACTCCTCCTTCCTCCTTCTCACCTCCTCCCTTTCCTCCATTCCTGACCTCCTCCCTTTCCTCCATTCTCGCTCTCTCCTCCCTTTCCTCCATTCGCACTTCCTTTCCTCCACATTTCCTCCATTCCTCCCTCTCCTCCATTTCGCTCTCTTCCTCCCTTTCCTCCATTTCCAATATCTCTCTCCTCTTTCCTCCATTCGCTCTCTTCTCCCTTTCCTCCATTCTCTCTTCCTCCTTTCCTCCATTTCGCTCGTTTCCTTTACCTTTCCTCCATTTCCTCTCTTCCTCCTTTCCTCCATTCTCGCTCTCCTCCCTTTCCTCCATTTCGCTCTCTTCCTCCCTTTCCTCCATTTCGCTCTCTTCCTCCCTTTCCTCCATTTCTCTCTCTCCTCCCTTTCCTCCATTTCGCTTCCTCCTCCCTTTCCTCCATCTTCGCTCTCTTCCTCCCTCCCTTTCTTCTCTTCCATCTCTTTCCTCCCTTTCCTCCATTCCTCCCTTTCCTCCATTTTCGCTCTCTTCCTCCTTTCTCCATTTCTCCTCCTTTCCTCCCTTTCCTCCATTCCGCCTCTTCCTCCATTTCGCTTTCTTCCTCCCTTTCCTCCATTTCGCTCTTCCTCCCTTTCCTCCATTTCGCTCTCTTCCTCCCTTTGAATCTCCATTTCGCTCTCTTTCCTCCCTTTCCTCCATTTGCCTCCTTTTCCTCCCTTTCGCTCCATTTTCCTCCTCCTCATTTCGCTCTCTTCCTCCATTCCTCCATTGCTCTCTTCCTCCCTTTCCCTCCATTTCCTGCCGTAATCCTCCTCCCTTTCCTCCATTTCGCCTCTTCCCTCCCTTTCCTCCATTTCGCTCTTCTGGGTTTGAATAATCCTTTCCTCCCTTTTGCCTCCATTTCATCTCTCTTCCTTTCTTTCCTCCATTTCCTCTCTTCCTCCATTTCGCTCTCTCCTTCCTCCTCTCCATTTCGCTCTCTTCCTCCCTTTCTCCATTTCGCTCTTCTCCTCCTCCTCCATTTCTTCCTCCATTTCCCTTTCCTTCATTCCTCCCTTTCCTCCCTTTCGCTCTCTTTCCTCCCTTTCCTCCATTTCTGCTCTCTTTCTCCTTTTCCTCCATTTAGCTCTTTTCCTCCTCTTTTCTCTTTTGTTCGCTTCTTTCCTCCCTTTCCTCCATTTCGCTCTCTTCCTCCCTTTCCTCCATTTCGCTCTTTCCTCCCTTTCCTCCATTTCTTTCTTCTCCCTCTTCCTTCCTCTTTCCTCCTTTTCATTTTTTCTCTCTTCCTCCCTTTCCTCCATTTCTGCTTCTATTTACTCCTCCATTTCGCTCTCTTCCTCCCTTTCCTCCTCCTTCCTCCCTTTAGCTCTTTGATCCCTTTTAAATCCTCCATTTCGCTCTCTTCCTCCCTTTCCTCCATTTCGCCTCCTCCTCCTCTTTCTCTGTTTCCTATTTCTTCCTCCCTTTCCATTTCGCTCTCTTCTCCCTTTCCTCCCATTTAAACTCACGTCTTTCTTTCTTCATCGTCTGTTCCCTTTCTGACTTCTTCCTCCCTTTCTCCATTTAGTTCTCTTCCTCCTTTCCTCTCTTCCTCCTCTCCTTTCGTTTCTTCCTCCTTTCCTCCATTTTGCTCTTCCTCCTTTCCTCCATTTCTGCTCTCTTCCTCCCTTTCCTCCATTTCTGCTCTCTTCTTCCATTTTCTTCTCTTCATCCTTTTCCTCCATTTCTATCTCTTCCTCCTTTCCTTCATTTAGCTCTCTTCCTTTGACTTCCTTTCCTCCATTTCTCCATTTTCTTCTCCTCCCTTTCCTCCATTTCCGTTTTCTCTCTTCCTCCCTTTCCTCCATTTGATCTCTTCCTCCCTTTCCTCCATTTCGCTCTCTTCCTCCACCACTCCATGCTCTCTTACCTCCTCCATTTCGCTCTCTTCCTCCCTTCCACCCATTCGCACCTCTTCCTCCAATTATTGCTCTCTTCCTCCCTTTCCTCTATTTGCTCTCTTCCTCCCTACCCTCCACGATATGTTTATACCTTAAGGCTTAGGCCGATGGCGTTCTTGGAAATTGAACTTATTTTCTAGCTTTTATATTAATTTCGATAAATGTCTGGTTTGCTACTATAGTAGGCTATTGTCTGCAGTCAAAATAAAAAGCGAATCAAACTACATCTTACCTACCATCAACGACGGCTACCAGTGACAGCTGGTGCTACCAGCACTGAATTCATAGAGCAATTTTGTTCAGATGACTGCTAAAACTGCTACCATTACAGTGTGGAAATTCAAAAAGTGCGGACGCTCGTTCTTCGTATCCCCCCCCACATATTTTCGTGGGCCCGGCCTATACGCATGGTCGCATGCTGATTGTGCGTACACAATTAAAATCCTAGCGGCGGCGCTGAATGTGCTTGTGTTAATTTCTCAGTTACTGACACAACGCTATGATATTTGTTGCTCTCTGTGTGCCCGCTTTGTTCTGTGATGTCTTTATGTCAGGATTTAGATCTAATCTTTTTACAATCTCTCATCATCTGTAGCCTGTCTTGCAGGCTATTGCTTCACAGACCCTCACTACTAGTCTTGTCTGCATGTTTGTGTTCAATGGATTGTGACTGTGTATTGTGATCTGACTTCTAAATAGTATGTCCTGTGCATCGCAGTAACAGTGCTATGGACATTTTATGAATAGACTAGATTAATTTCCGTGTTTGGCGCGACTGTATTAAAGGTGACTGCACTCCTAACTATGATGTCTGGAAATGGCAGACACGAGTAAATCCAGAACACTCTTAGACATTAACTGTCTGACTGTGGCCTGATGTTTGTTGCGTCTTTCTTACTCACATTCCACTTTCTTCTATTTACTGTTTTGTAGGCATTGTTGTTTGTTTATTGAGGGCATTTATTTAGTTTTCAGTAAGTTTACCTAGTAAATACCTACTTACTTGAGCAATACATTACTCTGATCTTTTGAAATAATGAGACAGATCTGCAGGCGACTGTGAATGTGTTTGACACCAGAGACTGTTAAGTCCTGTTAGCATTACAGTCTAATCATGACAGACATTACTTTTTAAGAGTGTCCACTGTATGCTATCTTGCTTGTTAGCCCATGATCGCGATAAACTCAGCTGGTTTTATGTAGTTGATCAGTTTGTGTGTTGCTTAAAGTGTGTTAGCTAGTTACCATAACTTTGACTTTTTCGTGAGCTGTACGAAAACAACTTTCTGAACTGTTTCTCTCTACCAGACCGAAAGCTCTGAAGATCAAGCGACATTCACTAATACCTGCACGAGGAACAGTCTTTAATCATTTCTATCAGTATGTTAAGTATGGATCGTGGCAGACGTGGATGTCTTTGGTCACTACGGTTAAGATCGATGACAAGACAAAGGTTTGACTTGCTTTGATCTCTTTAACTAATCTCTTTTAGTTGATGCCCAGCAAGAAGCTGATTTTCGTTAATATTTGGTTATTCTGATGAATTGACATTAAATTTGTCTATTCTGGATCACTGGTTGCTTTTTATTCTGGTGTAAGAATCTCGCTCTAGAGATGCTTAAAAGGTAGCTTACTAGATTATTAATGTATAAAATCATCTTTCAAGAGCAAGTCATTTATAGACTTGACTTGGAAATTATGGTAGACTTGTCAACCATCTTGTTTCTCCATTGCTAAAATTAAGTCAGCTTTTCCTTCAATAAGTATTCAGCTTCTCTTAAGCAGCCTGAACCTTTTGTATTCTGTTATTCTGTGGCTTTATAACTTGTGTTCAGCTTGCTTTTGATGCTTTTTGTAAACTGACTGATATTTTGCATTTTAAATGCTTTGATACAAAGGACTAGCCTAATAAGTATATAGTTTTACAAGTTTTAGATAATAGGTTAGTAAAAGTTCATAAATTATTTAAAGCTTTGTTTTCGGTATATATGTTCAGTCCTATGAGTTATGCGTTAATTAGTTAGGTAGAATTATTTCTTTGTATTTATTATGCTTTTTAGTCTGTAGGTTTATTTTAAAATTCCATTTGTTGATTCTCTACTATATAGTCCATCCTTATTTTTCATTTTTTTCCCAGTGCACAGCTGATGGAAGAATTTGAAAACAATTCTTATACTGCTTTTGTTCAGAAGGAACGCAGTGTAGTGTACTACTGTGTACAACTGTACATGCATATCACCACAATATGTTTACAATTTAAATAGATATCTTGGTTATTAATTTTTGCTACTGTTTTTAAAATCTATCTGATTAGTGCTAATAATTGAGCTGCTGCTTTGGTAGAGTTGGAACATTGGTCAATGACATCTTGTTGGCATCTGCATATAATAATATTATGATTTAAATATGCTTTCATATGAAATAAACAGGGTTATTTTTAAAATGATGTAACGACACTTTTGGCTTGCACCCTTAAAAAGATTCATCATCCCTGCATCAGAGAAATGTTTAGTTATGATTGATGATTGCCTTCTTTTTTAGCTGAATGACGTAATCATTAACACAGTCAACACAGAGCGTCAACGGTACTTCTTGCGACTCTTCGTCCTACAAGACCGTCCGCTGCTGTTTGTTGGGCCAACTGGAACTGGAAAGAGTGCCATCACAAACGACTACCTGCTCCAGCTTCCGAAGGACAAATACATCATCACGAACATTAACTTCTCCGCTCAGACGTCATCTAATCAGACGCAGGACATCATCTTCTCGAAACTCGATAGGTTCGTAGAATAATTATGTAGTGTAATTGTAATTAGTAACTTCTATTGCACCGGTGTCTAATGAGCAAGGAATCAGTTGTTTGCCAAAACCAAGCTGTAATCAGTTCAATATGCAGAATATCAGTGTACTAAAATAAAGAGGCACCCTAAGCAGATAAGGAATTTGAAGAAGTAAGTCATAAACTGAGAAATATGAGAACGAGGTTGTTCTAATCCCTCAGTTTGACAAAACTATATTCGGAAATAGAAAGATGCACTATTACTTGTTAGTATTTTAATATTATCATCTTTATTATCATAAAAGTAATGATCTAATAATTATCTTGAATGATGCAGGAGAAAGAAAGGAGTATTTGGTCCTGCTCCAGGCAAGAAATTGTGTGTATTTGTTGATGACTTGAACATGCCAGCGAAGGAAAGGTATGGAGCGCAGCCTCCAATCGAGACTCTCAGACAATGGATTGACCAAGGCTACTGGTTTGACAGGTCAGTCTAAATTACATATTTCAATTGAAGGTATTGATAATAATTATGGCTTTAGGTAAGGTAAAGTAAGGTAAGATGAGGTACGTAAGGTAATCGGACATTTACTACACTTTATTTTAACCTGGGATTGAAGGATTTTCAGTTGAAAGAAACAGTATTTTAGAACTTGAGGTGTTCACTCAGTGGCTTTTGGATGAGTGACAACAAGGCACTGTAATGGAAGTAAGGTAATTGCTTGTTAGTCACATACATGTATCTGTTTGACAATAGTTCTCTGTGGCATGGCTGTTGGATTGAAGATCTTTCAGGTGAAGTAAAATACAGTAAAATTTATTGATCACGCCTAAAAGGGCTGCACCTGTTTGTATACAGGATGTTTTATGATCAATTTTACAGGAAGGTGCCATAATAAAATTCTTGCAGTGACTGCAGTTGCTCTTCAACGGCATCCCTTTAATACGTAAAAGATGGCTTGTTAATCACTTTGCAGGAAAGATACGAGCATTCTCTACTTGGAAGACATCATGATGTTGGCAGCGATGGGTCCTCCAGGTGGAGGAAGGAATCACGTCACACATCGCTTTCTGCGACACTTTAATATCATCGGCATCGAGTCATTTGACGAGGAGACGATGCGGAGCATTTTCCAGCCAATTGTCGAGTGGCACTTTGACAAAGGCTTTGACAACAACCTCCGAAGATATGCTAGGGTAAAATTATTTTCGTATTCATAACTGAAGGTTGATTTATCTCATTGATTACTGTGCAGTATGATGCATTGTTTGGTGGTGCGCTGGGTCTGTTTTATTGGTTTCGTGAAATTCATATCTTTTGTAAAAAGTTTGTACCGATTAATTCATATTAGAACAATCGGTATAATCGGCAGAAATAATCGGTGTGCCGATGTCAACAGCATATTCCAAGTTTTTCATCGATTTTCATCTATCGTTTATTGCAACTTCCCAACTATGTTGTGACGTAGATTAAGTTTCATTTCGGAACATTTTTACTAAACAAATAATGAAATATTCTATAATGTTTGGCAGGGCTTTATCGTAATCGGCAAAAAGTTATCGGTACATCTGGTCTGTTTTTGTTTTATGGTCAGTTTTATTAAATGATCTATTGTTTGTCATCTGTGTTTTTCTCTTTCAGATTTTGATCTCAGCAACAACAGACATTTACAAACAGGCCGTTAACAGATTCCTGCCAACTCCAGCAAAATCTCACTATCTGTTCAATCTCCGAGATTTCTCACGAGTCGTACAAGTCAGTGTGATTTGTTACTGTCATTTCCTTGTAATTGTAGACCACAAAGTGTAAAATAATACATTGACTCTACACTAACTATCTAATACATAGGGTAATTGAGGTTAGGAAATGACTCTTATTACATGCCTGATCATTCATAAGAAACCTGGTACTCTGTTTGAAAGAGGCCTTATCTTAAGACTCTAATTTTTGGAACCTTAAAGTAGAGTTCTTGTTGAATTTAATAGCTTAGCAACTAAACCATTCTCATCAAAATACAACTTTAATGTGAATGTCAGAATGCCGAAGGCATCTGTCAGTGCTAGCTAAGTATGGAGTAAGACTCCAGTCTATGATTTTAATTGTGTTTAATATTAATTTTCATGGCATATCTATGTATGCCTGTACGTATTTATCAGTGCATTTGTATTTGTTAATACACTCTCCCGGTAACACAGTACCTTTTAAGCACTCCAGAGGCACTGAGGTGTAATTTGGATTTAGTTATAACACTAGTACCCGGGTGATTAATTAAGTAGCTAGTAAGTTGTCTTTATTGGCAGGGGGCTAATGTCCATGCTTAATAAAGAACAATGCATATAAAACAGCCAAGGACAGGGCAGCACAATAATGCATAAAGGGAAAAATCTAATGTTTCAATGCTTGCTTTATCATCCTAGGGCATTCTTCTCCTGAAGCCAGTGGTCACTCCGGAGGGATCAGAGGGTGCTCAGAAGATTGTTCGACTGTGGATCCACGAGGTCTATCGTGTGTTCTACGATCGTCTCGTCGATGACCAGGACAGGAATATTTTTTTCTCAATGGTCAAGGTCGGTTGAATTTATTCATTTGAATCGGCAGTTTCAATGCTGGGTGTGCTTGCACAATGCTTGAAGGGCGGCTTCATATATAGTCATTATGCGACAATTGATGGATTACTTCAAGATTAGATAAGGGCTTGTGATAAAAATTGACTGGTTGGATGGCTGGGTGACTGGATGGATGGATGGATAGATGAGTGGGTTGGTAGTTGGGCGGATGGATGAATGAATGGATATTTTATCTTTCATGCCTTTTTCTTTGTGTTATTCTCATTGTAAAACTTCTCTGTAGTTTATGCACAAATATATGCATATAATAAATGAAGGATTGCTAGGGCTTGCCTTACATTGCATTACATTACCTTACTGTGCCTATCGGTCGTCTCCCGAGGTTTGCCCACATATCTCCGCTCATTCGGGACACTCTCCACTGGCTTCCTATGCCCCAGCCCATCCAATTAAAACTTTTAATTCTTATGCGCAACTGTTTGGTAGGGCCTTTATACTTGAAGACCTTCTTTACCTCGGTCTCTTCACTCCCTGGTCGACCCACCCTCTGCTCGGCCACCAGAGGCCTTCTTGTTCCCCTCATGCTCGGGGCTACTACTCAGTCTAAAAGTTTTGCCTATGATGGCCCTCTCTGAATCGTTGAATGGCACTTTATTTAAAATGTTTGGTTACACTACAGTTACAATCTAAACCTTTGTCTTATCTGAGCATTTTTGCTATTAAAAGCTGAGTGGTTTTCTTGAAAGTGCAGGTAGGCGCTGAACAGCACTTTAAGGAGAAGTACAACATGATACTTGGTCACCTGGCCGTCCCTGGAAAGCAGGTGACTGATGACGACGTTCGAAGTCTGATGTTTGGCGACTACATGGGAAACGACGGAATGCGAACCTACAATGAAATACGAGACCAGGATGAACTGAAGAAGGTCGCTTACTTATTAACTTACTACTGGCTTTTTGTCTTTCATTCTCTTTAGTTTACATTACTGGTTTACTACAAATCACATCACACAAAACTGAAACCAGTTGCCAGTGGCGGCGCTACACCAGGGCAAGCCAGTGCAAATGCCCTGGTAAAAAGCCTTTGCCCTGGTCATTGCCCTGCCAGAATTGTTGCCCTGCCGAGAATTATATGGGGCATAAGCTGCCTCTGCGCTGGTTACTTGTATGACTACCCTGGCTATGCCCTGGTTAAAAAAATGTCTTGCGCCGCCACTGCCAGTTGCTCAAACAATCTTCTGTTGAGGATTATAAATACCTGATGGTTCTCAAGTTGATTTGCGGCTTATCTTAAGGTGCATCATTTTAGCTCTGTTTGAGATTCATGTTCTTGCATGGAAGTGAAGTGAAGACCAACTTTTAGAGGATGTGAAATAAGGATATGAGATTTTTGTTATGTCATAATGATAATGTTCGCTCACCTCTCGACTACAATGCCAGCACATCACATGGGCTGATTGAATTCTGTGTGATTGTTCCATATAAAGCTGCATCAATTCTAAGATTTTCTGTTCATCGTTTTAGATGACAGAGGTTCGAATACTACCTGGATGACTACAACAGTGCCAGCAAGGCTCCAATGGATCTCGTCATGTTTCGCTTTGCAATCGAACATGTCTCACGTATTAGTCGTGTTCTCAAACAGCCGAATGGACATTGTCTCCTTGTTGGTGAGGCTCCATTGTGAAAAGTCTGATCAGATGAACAATCTTGTATAGTAGGCTACCACTGTCATAATGCGCTGCACTACAGTTCCTGTATGTGGTGTTAAGTTTATCGCTTTTGGGACATAGCACCACTAAATCAACACATTATTCAGGCGGGTGTTAATGAGTCCAGACTATTCATGCGTATATGAGGCTGCTAATTGTCTATTAGCTTACAAACAGCTACAAACAATAATTTGCACAACTTCAGACTATAATAGGCTGCAGACGAAATCCTGTCTGAATTTAAATGTGTGCCAGGGATTGGGTACTGTGATGTAACAGATATATAAATCATATTTTATATTACACTAGTTGTTGCCTTTGGATCTGCGGCATTGCTGGTCGTAGAGTACAGCCAAGTTGCCCTTCATGGCTATGGATTGTTCCAGATTGAAATAACAAAGAATTACGTGATGTCGGACTGGCGAGAAGATTAATCAAACAGGCTGGAGTTGACGGATCAATGGTCTTTCTTTTTGGTGACGGTCAAAGTGAGCGATCACTATGTCCATTCAAATTAAATTAAAAGAGATTTACATTTGACCAGATTGTATTGGTAATCTGGGGTCAATTTTTGGAAAGTTTCGTTTGACTCTGTTCAGTCTAATTGCAACTCAGAAAAGCACTGACCAACCAACCTCTCGTATACCTGAACTTCTATCAACTAGTTTATCATCAGCAACTTTGCCATAGAATTACAGTACAATCTGACCTTACTTAATCTTATCTGAGCATTTTTTGCTATTAAAAGCTGATTGGTTTTCTTGGAAGTGCAGGCAGGCGCTGAACAGCACTTTAAGGAGAAGTACAACATGATACTTGGTCACCTGGCTGTTCCTGGAAAGCAGGTGACTGATGACGACGTTCGAAGTCTGATGTTTGGCGACTACATGGGAAACGACGGAATGCGAACCTACAATGAAATACGAGACCAGGATGAACTGAAGAAGGTCGCTTACTTATTAACTTACTACTGGCTTTTTGACTATTATTCTCTTTAGTTAACATTACTGGTTTACTACAAATCACATCTCATGAAACTAAAACCAGTTGCTCGAACAATCGTCTGCTGAGAATCATTAATGCCGATGGCTCTCAAGTAGATTTTCTGCTCGTCTTAAGGTGCATCTTTTTAGCTCCATTTGAGACTCATGTTCTTGCATGGAAGTGAAGTGAAGACCAACTTGAAGAGGATGTGAAATAAGGATATGAGATTTTAGTTATGTCATTTACTTATTCTTGTAGTAAGAGTAATATTGACCAATAGTGTTGAAACTGAGTAGGCTTCATGAAGAGGCGCTATATAGATTTCCGGAATGTTGCTGTGTACTGTTCATCAAGAGTAAAAGAGTACCGTAAGTCTAAGAATTGAACCCACACACTTCTGAGTGTTTAATTTAGTTCGCTCACCTCTTAACTACAATGCCAGCACATCACATAACATGTTGCAAATCAATTGAATTCTGTGTGATTGTTCCATATAAAGCTGCATTGGTAATTTTGAGATTTTCTGTTCATCGTTTTACTTGACAGAGGATGGAATACTACCTGGATGACTACAACAGTGCCAGCAAGGCTCCAATGGATCTCGTCATGTTTCGCTTTGCAATCGAACATGTCTCACGTATTAGTCGTGTTCTCAAACAGCCGAATGGACATTGTCTCCTTGTTGGTGAGGCTCCATTGTGAAAAGTCTGATCAGATGAACAATCTTGTATAGTAGGCTACCACTGTCATAATGCGCTGCACTACAGTTCCTGTATGTGGTGTTAAGTTTATCGCTTTTGGGACATAGCACCACTAAATGGAACAACACATTATTCAGGCGGGTGTTAATGAGTCCAGACTATTCATGCGTATATGAGGCTGCTAATTGTCTATTAGCTTACAAACAGCTACTAAACAATAATTTGCACAACTTCAGACTATAATAGGCTGCAGAAGAAATCCTGTCTGAATTTAAATGTGTGGTTTTGGAGGGATTGGGTACTGTGATCAGTGAAGGAGATATATAAATCATATTTTATATTACACTACGTTGTTGCCTTTGGATCTGCAGGCATTGGAGGGAGTGGTCGTCAGAGTACAGCCAAGTTGGCAGCCTTCATGGCCGGATATGGATTGTTCCAGATTGAAATAACAAAGAATTACGTGATGTCGGACTGGCGAGAAGATCTGCGGAAACTAATCAAACAGGCTGGAGTTGACGGAACGTCAATGGTCTTTCTTTTTGGTGACCATCAGATCAAAGTGAGCGATCACTATGTTCATTCAAATTAAATTAAAAGAGATTTACATTTGACACAGTCTATTGTATTGGTAATCTGGGGTCAATTTTTGGAAAGTTTCGTTTGACTCTGTTCAGCAATTTCCTGCCTACCTCAACCCTTTAACGATAAGCATTAAGCACGCACTAAAAGTGACTGGGAAACCAATGCAGCTCGACTTTAAAGGATTAAACCACACTTGTTTAGGTCAGTTAGATAACCATATGTAGAGCACTTTTGTGAAGTACTTAAAAGGTGTGACATTATTTTGGTATAAACATACATACATATTGTTATAATGCAGATGATTTTGGATATTGATAGAACTTCTCCAACTGATTGCTACTTCTGACAGCGGAACTTTTAATTGGAGCGGCCATTGAGAGATGCCAGATGCATTGTGATAACGGCTTTTCATAAATCAATAGATTAGAAGTCTGATTAGTGAAGCAACCATCTGGACAGACAAGGGCGTCTACACCATGTAAACCTTGGAGCAAATGCCCCATCCCAGAAATAGGGGGGAGACCTAGTTGCGAAATTATGGGGGAATTCAATTTTTTTAATGTTGTACCATGGGATGGGGACGGAGGGGTAGTTGATCCAATGACTTGGGGGGGAGTAGACGCCCATGTGGACAGATGCATTTGATGTCGGATCTGATTTAAGAAAATTTCCAGTCATTTGATGGTCACTTCAGAGAAGAAACGGCATTTGTTGGCTTGATCCTTTGGATTAATCCGTATAGTGTTAGATTTGGTTAAAGTTTTCAGGTATTAACGTCTTTTCTTTGTTACTCTTTAGGAAGAATCTTTTCTCGAAGACATCAACATGATCTTGAATACGGCTGATATTCCCAATCTGTATGAAAACGAGGAAAGACTTCAGATCATCGAAAGTGTAGGGATTGCATTTATTTTTATAAGTAAATCTTTCTGTAGATGTCTTCTTCATGGGTGCATGATAATTAAATTCTCATTGATCATCATCTATTTGGCTCTGCTTCAAAAATTTGGATTTGAATTCTTACTACTTGTACTTGTAAGTCCTCTGTATGTGTCTCAAGGACTGACTTGCTGAAATTTGAATTTTGATCTGTGGTCTACAGTTCTGGTTAAGGTGTTGTAATGAGCCATCCAATAACTTGAC
Source organism: Aporrectodea caliginosa (assembly GCA_020284085.1). Taxonomy (NCBI): domain Eukaryota; kingdom Metazoa; phylum Annelida; class Clitellata; order Crassiclitellata; family Lumbricidae; genus Aporrectodea; species Aporrectodea caliginosa. The sequence continues at coordinate 76,099 of JACEVL010000791.1, read as the reverse complement.
ACCTATTAGTGTATATTAGTTTCGGTTAGATTAAATATAAATATATAAAAAGTGCAAAGAGTCATTGGTTGTTTTTATTTATTTCAAAGGTGCCCATAGATTCTCCTTTGCTGCGGCTTGAAAAGTGCTATATAAATGATCTGAATGAATTAATGAATTAATCAATTAATTAAGGACCCTTATTGTTTAATTAAAGTTCTTATTTCGGTCGTCTTTGGCATTGCCAAACACAGGTTTTGCATAACATCTTACATGGCATATGTTGCTTTGTTCGTATAATATTGCTATGAAATCATTGTGAGTGCAAGGAAAAATATTATTATGATGTACTATTTTCACGTTACAGATGCAGGTCCTGGAGCAGAAGGAAAATCCACAGGCAGAGCTGACCCCGCTGAACATGTACAACAAGTTCATCGAAAGAGTCCGGAGCAACCTTCACCTTGTCCTGGCATTCAGTCCAATAGGAGATGCATTTCGTAACCGCCTCCGCATGTTTCCATCGCTCATCAACTGCTGCACAATAGACTGGTTCCAGGTAGGAGACTATTGAAGACTGGTTCCAGGTAGATTACTGATAGACTGGTTCCAGGTAGACCATTGATAGACTGGTTCCAGGTAGACCTCTGATAGGAGACAATTCTATGCATAGTTTCATTAAAAAATTGTGGAATCATCAAAAGTTATTGATGGTCTTTCTGTTTCTAGTGTACCCGTATGTGTGAGTGTATCTGAGCATTTATATAGCACCTTTTTGAACCTCTCAAAGAATAAATATGTATAAATACATTACAATTGAATAAGTAAACAGAAAATGTTGTGCTGATCACTATAATAGATGTAAGTGCAGTACTAACTAAATCTACAGTTTTATGCTGCATTGTCGACTTTGTGTAAATGCATGATACATTCATGTACCCAGACATTTATGCAAAGCTGTGGCAGCCAGAAATGTTAAACGTTAGATACTAAATGTTTAATCATGAACGTGCTTGCTTCAGTTGGCTCATTGACTCACTGTGTTATTGGCCAGGATAGGTGTACTGGAATTGCAGTGAAGATGTTTTATCTTGGACCTTATGTGATGTTTCTTGTTAATTACTTTTCTGATTTGCATCTTTGTTGACGTGAAGGCCTGGCCGGAGGATGCACTTGAGCTTGTTGCTCACAAGTTCCTCGATGACGTCGAGATGTCGCAGGCAGTTCGAGAGCAGACGGTCATCATGTGCCAGCATTTCCACCAGAGCGTCAGAGCACTCTCAGACAGGTAAGATTTCGATGTGTAAGATCAAGCATTTCAGATGTCCTTTTGTACCCAATGATAAATCATTTTTGTGACTTGAGAAATTCAATTACTTGATTTGTGAAATGTTCTGTTGGACCAATAAATTGATTGATTGATTGATGTGTGTGTGTGAAAATTCATCTTAGATAACGGTTACTTTTCAGGTATTTCCAGATAATGCGATGGCACAACTATGTCACACCAACATCCTACCTGGAACTGATAAAGACGTTCAAAATTCTCCTGGGAAAGAAGCGCCTGGAACTGTTGACACTTAAGGACAGATACGTGGTTGGGTTGGAAAAGTTGGAGTTTTCAGAATCACAGGTTTTTTACTTGTAAATCTTCTAGAAAAATTTAAATGATGCTGAGATAACTTGACATGTAAAGGTGTGCATTAAACCAACAGACGGGAATGATCGGAGGCCAAAATTGGTTCATACGGCCAGAGTCAGGCATTTCCGATACTTGTTTCCAGACTGAGCTGCATTAACAGCTCTTTGGCTACGCTTTCTCTCTGGACACCCGACAAATGATCTGTTACTTCCTGTGGTGTAGTTCTAACTTGATGCAGTGCTGGTGAATGAGCAGGTGCCCTACACATCCTAGATTTTAATTACCTCACTAGAGATTTCACGTCATATTGAACAACCCATGCAATTGACCGGATTGCAAATATGTTTTTGGAGTGCCATCGACATTATTTTGATTGTATTGTATATTGTATTGTATTTGATCATTTATAAAGCACTTCTCAAAGGATAAACCTTTCAGAAGTGCTCCCAGTGCAAGGTACCTTGAGACAAAAGGCAGGTTATACGGTGGGAGAAAGAGGTAGAGATGCCACCAGAGAGGATAGTAGAGCGTAGAGATGGGGGAAGTCCATTGCTGGAATATCAGCTTAAAAATTAAGTTAACCTTTTGAAGACTAAGAAAAAGACTAAGCAAGACGGAGCAGATGCACCGGTTTGTGCACTCGATGAACGCTCGCACATATCTGTAAGATGTGCAACATTATTTTGCTGGCGTTGAAGCAGTTCATCTGAGATTGGATTAGGTCTCAGAACCATTTCTGTGGCTTGACGTGCCTGTGAAGAGTCTGGTGCCTTGTGCATAGCTTTTAAGTAGCACATTATTTATTTAAAGTTTACGATTATGTTGATTATGAATGTGTTACTTTTGTTCCAGATATCCATTATGCAGATAGACTTGCAGGATCTGCAGCCAAAGCTGGTCCAGACAAGCATAGAGACTGAGGAGTTGATAAAGGTCATAGAGAAGGAGACTGCAGAGGTCGAAGTGGCCAAGAAACTCGTAGAAGTCGATGAAGCAGTTACTAACAATGCTGCTCGTGAAGCTAAGTCGATCAAGGTAAGAGTACAATGGAAAGGGAGACTTGTCCAGTTTTTGGGTAGACTGTTTGTTTTAAAAACTGGACTGTTTGTTTTAGACTGTATGTTTTAGCAGGACACACAATAATATTGATTGATTAAATTAACTGACTGATTTGACTGATTCATTCATTCATTTATCAATTGATCAATCAATTATTAAATTAAAATATGTGCTTGCTTTGCTGAGCATTTGACTGAATTAAGAAAAATGTACATGCTGTGCTCAGTAAATTTACGGATTGAATGGTTGAATATATAGAACGATAATCTTAATGTACAATATAAATTTTTTTTAATGAACGATTGAATGCATAGAATGATATACTTGGTGTGTTTAATACATTTACAGAATGAATGAATTAAAAATATACTTGCTGTGCTAGCAATCAATCAACCAGTCTGAATTTGTATAGTGCTCCTCAACGATCTCTATTCAGAGATGCTCCCGACCCAGGCTGGGTGGATAAAGCAGTCTTAAGCAGCTGATAGAACAGTAACGGAAGGACCCGAAGGAGGGAAGCGCATTGTCCATCTGTTCTTTCTACAAATTCCTTTCCTTTACGTTCTAGGATGAGTGTGAGGAGAAGCTAGCAGTGGCCATGCCTGCGATGAATGCTGCTATTACTGCTCTGGATATCTTGAAGCAGAATGACATTACAATCGTCAGAGCAATGAACAATCCACCAACTGGAGTCAAACTTGTTATGGAAGCCGTCTGCATACTCAACGTAAGGAAATGGATTTCTGGCAGAACTGAAATCGAAATATCTCTGTCACTTATTTACCTTAGATTTTAATAGCTTTTTTAACCCAGTTTTGTTGATTATTCTCGTGTTTGTGTGTGCTGTTATTTAGTGTTATCAATGGTTTATTCCTTTCACTAAGTAAAAATATTGGCCAAAGATTTATATTAGTAACTGGGAACCGTAGTAGAGGGACAAATTGTGCCTTCTGAATTTCAGTTTTGACACCTTGACAATAAAACTGGAGAAAAGCTAAAATACACTGATGTGTACTGGTGCTCAGTAAATCCTTTCAATTGGATTAATTTTGTGATTGCCTTTTACTGTTCTGTTACTTTCAACTAATACTAGCTGCCATTTCCTTTCAAGGTTCTTATTCATTCTTGTGTTAGAAGCATACACTTTTGTCAATATTTTCACTGGTTTGATATTTTCATTTAATATTTCTGTTGTTATTTTACGGGTTTGCTACGTTCATTTAACACTTCTACTATATACTTGAATTGTCATTGTGTGATTGAATACTGTTGTTCCTGCTGACATAGGGCAAGACTCCAGAGCGAAAGTTTGATGCCAATGGAAAAGGCTTTGATGACTACTGGCCAACAGCCAAAAAGGTATGAATAAAGTAGAAAAGTTGTATTTTATTTATTTATTGAGCAAATTTTGTGCGCAAGACCTGTGAATCTGAGGAGCAAGACAAGTGTGCTTGAACAACTTGTCTAGTGTAATTAGAAGGAGTCTATTCGGCAGGCTGAAACTGGTCATCGTTGGATTCCAGCTTAATGTGCTACCAAAATAAACAATGGTTATGCATATGGAGCATAATAAGAAAATCAGGTGATGCATCAGTCTGCAAAATTTAGAAGGGTGTGCTACATCTGCTAGTAATCGTTCTAAGCATGTTGCAACATTAGAAGATTTACATTACATTACATTTTCATTACATTACCTTTACATTACATTACATTTTCATTACATTACATGTACAAATAAATCTGCCTGAAGAGAAAATGCTAAGAAGTGTGTCATTTTTGTTCAGATGCTGGGTGACATGCACTTTCTGGACAATCTCAAGGTCTTTGATAAAGACAACGTTCCAGTAGCTATCATGAAGAAGATCCGAGACAGATACATGAGTAATCCGGAGTTCATTCCAGAGATTATACGCAATGTTTCATCGGCTTGCGAAGGTCTCTGCAAGTGGGTCAGGGCGGTAGAGGTTTATGACCAAGTGGCGAAGGTAACAATATTATATTGTCTTGTATCTATAAATTTATATAGCGCCTCTCGCAGTGCACACCAATCAGAGGTGCTCCAAGTGCTAGATAATCTTTTGAGTTGTATGATTGAACGGTTAAGAGCTCACTCTGTTGAGGTTTGTGATCAGGTGGATTAGGTAATAGCATACTATCAGATGAGATTGTTTTGCCATGCATTTAATTACTTAGGCATACCAAATTGAAATCTTTTGGAATTGGGGACATGGCCCCTTCACCTCTGTACCGATGTCCCTGTGCAAGAGCATATTCTGTTGAGGTCTTTGATTGAGTGGCTAAGGTAAGAGAGACTGGAAAAGATACTGGAAAGAATGTAGGTCATTCATATGTAACATTATTTTGTCATGATCACTTCCTGTCTGGCATCAGGAATCTTTTATGATAATAATTAGCAATAATCTTCTGCTTTGTTTCTAATACACAAGGCATTTACTGGTAGCACTTCAAAACCAAACCTTAGTCAGATCAATACTCAGGAACTCAGTCTTCTGAGACAGAGAGACAGCCTGTGGTTGATAAGCGATAAACCAACTGAAAACTCTAAGTCTGACAGTTGAGATTGAAATGACATAAGGGACTGAGCGGAAATAACAGATGTGGGGAGAGAATTCTAAAATAATGTAGGTCTAGCAACCGATATGATGATGATGATTTATAATGATGTTGAACAGGTGGTGGCTCCTAAACGCCAGGGTCTTCTTGAGGCTGAAGTCATCTACGAAGAGAGCATGGCCAAACTGCGAGTGAAGCAGGCAGAACTACAGGCAGTCACGGCCAAACTACAAAACCTCAATGATGAACTCCGCTTCAAGCAGGAACAGAAACTGGTAAACAGTCCCTAATTTGTTATCTACATAGAAAAGGTTAAGACAATGTAACACTGATCCAAGTCCATTTAAAACAGTTAGACAAGGTTTGGCTGTTCGATTTTTCATTTAGTACATTTAGTAGCGGGGAGAGAGGAGAAATAGGATGCAACAAGGGATTCCGAGAAGGTATTATTTGCAAAACTATCATGTTGATGTTCTGTATGGAATAGGCTAGTTATTATTATATTCTTTAATTGTTTATCTGTGTTTTCACATTTCTTAGCCAGTGATGTTATGACTAGAGGTTGTATTACATATTTTTGCATCTGGTTAAAAGACTAAATAAAATAAAATGAAAAATTACTTAAATAACATGATATAATTCTTTAGTACAGGTTTACAATTATTCTTTATATTTACAATTGCTTTTGCCATGTACTAATTGATAGAATTTGGAAGAAAACATCAAGATGACAAAAATTAAAATAATTCGGGCAGAGAAGCTCATCTCTGGTTTGGGTGGAGAGAGGGAAAGATGGACACAGGTATGTATACTATTATGTTTATATTGTATGTGCTGTGTACAATGCACCTTGTATTATGATGCCAGTGCAAGAAAACAACTTATCACATCCTGTGTGTAAAAAAATGTAATGTAATGTACCGTGTAAGCTACACATTTATTTATCACCACTTCAAGGAAACTCCTTTTGTACCTTTTTAAATGTAAAATAACGTAAAACATAACTTACAGTTTCTTGTAGACAGATTTTGTTACATAGCTTCAGATGTGTATTACATAATTTAAGTACCAGAGTTGTGCCTCTTCAAGATATCTATAGATACAGGGTATAATGTTCTCAGAAGGTCTATTGAATAACTTTACATGACACGCTTTCAAGACCCTTTTCTTGAAAGGCACTATTTGAAGCACTACATTTTACAGAATTTATCTAGTGTCTGTAGGGGAAATATATTCTACTCAAAAGATCTATCATATAGCTACATATAAAGCGGAATAGCCTTCTTTGAATGGTGCCATATAATTATAAGTAAAATATGTCTGATTGTAGAATGTGGAGAATCTGACATATACATATGACAACATAGTTGGTGACGTCTTCTTGTCTGCTGGTTACGTTGCCTACCTTGGACCGTTCATTCTCCAGTTCAGACAGGTTCATTTCTTCCGCATTATTTATTCACCTGAAATAACTAGTACTCGTGCAAAGTAAATCGGAATACGAGGTTTCAAGTCTACGTTCATCAGGGGCCAAGAAGGAGTTATTCAAAGGCTTAAAATAATGAGTCTGGGCATTTCGGGAATTTATATATAGCACCCCTTCAAGGAAACTACCGGTACTCGGAGGTGCTCCAAACTCCAGCACACCCAAATGATATAATGATATAATATAATGATAGAGATTTGGCAAATTGGGACTTTTGTGACTGGTTCCAAGCACGAGGAGTACAGCAACTGAGAACATGTGATCCAACAGTAATCCTCTCCATCTATCTTTCTGTCTATCTATGTGATTTATGGTAAAGACTGAACTAACATGAAGTGATTTGTTAATTCATTTATATAGCACCCGATAAAGACAACTATTCGCAGTTATCCTTCCCATTTCTCTCGACCTAAATACTACCCAAAATAAAGGCTCCTATGACTCCCTTCCTGTCTGGCCTCTTGGCGAGCCTTACTTAACCTTTGGACAGCTACTGTTACATGTCACAGCACTCACGAATAAGCTGGTGTCCTGTTCTTTCGTAAATGTTTGTTTCTGGTCAAACATATAAACTTCTTCCTGGTGGATTATAGGAGTGCCTCGGGGAGTGGCATCAGAGGTGTCAACAGTGTAACATTCCAGTGTCTGAGAGGTTCCTGCTGTCAAACACTCTAGGAAATCCAGTCCAGATCCGTGACTGGCAGATCGCAGGACTCCCCGTTGATGAGTACGTAGAAATTTGTGTCACTACTGGGCTTTGGCGTACAGTATTTGAATATACAATATTTACCAATGCTGTATATAACCAGGTACAAAAACAAACCTATGTCTGTGATGTAGCAAATGAAGTCATTACCACATAAACCACCCAATTAGGACATGCCAAAAACATAGTAGGCTACCAAGCAACACAAAACGGTCCCTAAGGCTCAGAACCTAAACAGCCTCAGTGCAAAAATTCAGCATACATGCTGTGCTATCCCATAATGCTACTAGATATTGATTTCTTCCTGCTGAAGTGACCTGTCTGTTGTCATTTAGGTTAGAATAGATCGAGTGCAACAATATATGTACTGGATCCGTTGCCCAAAATGGTCACATCCAGAGACCAGAAATGAACATTTTATTAGCATATTCTGGTCTAACAGCCATAAAATTATTTGATTATAGAACTCAGAAAGCGTAGTCTTACTGTAACCACTTCATCTGAACGTCAGCATTGAATGTTTTTACCATAGCCACTCATTGACCTCAACCTAGTATAACCGCCACTCGATCTGAAACCTAATAGAGTATGACCATATGATCATAGACCTCTGTTACCGTTATTATTAAAATACTCTTACTATAGCTGAATGATCATAGAGGTAGCAATGAATTAACAATGCATATTGTAATCTGAATGCTTCTAATCCATTGTAGTTTTTCTGTGCACAATGCCCTGATCACAATTTGTTCCAATCGATGGCCGCTTATGATCGATCCTCAGGGTCAGGCAAACAAGTGGATCAAAAACATGGAAAAGACCAACAAGCTCGAGGTCATCAAACAGACAGACCACAACTACTTGCGCACGCTTGAAAACTGTATCCAGGTATTGCAGCATATTGTGTTCTATAGTAGAGATTTATATAGCACCTTTAGTTGAAAACTACACAAGAGCAATTACAAAGATAAGATTATTGTAATGTAATGTGACCGGCTAATGTTGTTCAGTGGCACAGGAAAGCTGCATCTGGAAGACAAAGTTAGTTGATTAGCAATACTGTAAACACAATTGGATATTCATGTATATGGGGTTAAAAAGGTTTCTGCAGGCACTGTGCATTTGATGTCAGTGTTTCTTGTTGTTCGGCTGTAAAATGTGTCTTCCGCTGTAAACGGACATGGTACCATCACACTTGACTCGGATTATCATGCACTATCAGCCAAATTTGTTATATATATATATATATATATATATATATATATCTTTGTTTATTGATTATTCGGATGTCATTATTACTTTCGTTGCACAGCCGCATGTGGCCGTATTTAGGGGGTGTTTTGGGTGTTTAAACACCGTCCCAAATGTTATAAATATTGCATTTACTAACAATTATGGCGTAAGAACTATGAGCACTCATGTGAACTTAGATGATGCAGCTCTACTCTACAGTGCTTTGAGAGTTCACAGCGCTCCTCCAAACCCCTTATAGACTGTTGACTTGGTTGCTTGTCAGCTTGTTGAAGAACGAGTAAACACCCCCGAAACAAAATCCTGGCTACGGCCTTGGCATGTATGGTGCTGTTGACATGGACCAAGAAAGGCATGGCTTGATAACATAAGAGGTGGTCTCCCACAGTCTTGCTATGCATCGTGTACTGAGGACGACAGAACACAGAAGCTTTTGGAGACGGACATTTTCTGGTGTGACCAACCTTTGCAGTGTAGACAAGACACGTGTACATATGTGCATGTAAAATTGCTGTGACATTGTGTCTTTATTGTGCTTGTAGTTTGGAAATCCATGTCTGATGGAGAACGTTGGTGAAGAGCTCGACCCGATCCTGGAACCGATTCTGCTGCGGCAGGTCTTCCGTCAGGGCAACATGGACTTCATTCGAGTGGGAGACCACCTCATCGAATACAGCAAAGAATTCAAGTTCTACATCACTACGCGTCTACGCAATCCTCACTACCTCCCTGAAGTATCTGTCAAGGTTAGAATCACTGCAACTTTACAGTGTCTGTTTATGTTGACTGAGTATATAAGCATTTTTCAAGCTCATATATCCAGGTAGGCTAGTCATAATGTAACAGGCCATCATCTTGATATAAGAAACTAAACAGCTATTGACTAGACCCTGTACCTTCGATTTGTTTATGTCTGAGTGTCTGTTTCTGTGAAATGTGTGTGCTTGTCTGTCTTAGAAATCTGCAAACTGCCAAGAAATACTTACCAGTACTAGCCAGTTCTTGTCAACTTCCTCGTAAAAGCTATGATAGTGTTCCATGGTATTGCACAAGTCTACAACTCTTAACTTGCACTGAACCATTTCTGTCCTTAAGTACCTGTTGCTTTCAAAAGTAATTTATATCTGTAGCCTTGAGTCAACGTGCCTGGGGCTAACTCTTCTTTCCAGCACAGTTGTGGGTGGCACCCCATAACAGTTACTGGCTTGTTGGGATGCATTATAAGTCTGAACTATCTGTCTGTCTATCGTTTCTATGTTCTCTGTGTGTCTGTTTCTCTGTTTGTCTGCTTGTCTTTCCATGTGTCTCTCTGTCTGTCTGAACTCCCAATATAAACACTCATAATGGTGCAACTGAAAGCACCATTATCCTTCTCTTATTTCTTTATAGGTTATATAATTTAAGGTCGTTTTCATATAATAAAAAAGTTCTTTTTAGATGATCACTTTGAAGCTATTTGGTAGTTCGTTTTCAATCAATCAATCATCAATCATAGAATTTATATAGCGCCTCTTCAAGGGCTCTACTCAGAGGCGCTCAAAGCCAGGCCTGATCATACAGAAAAGTCTTCAAATGGGCGTAGAAGGAAACCGAGTGAATGCGAGGAGATAACCGAAGGAAAGATGGCAAGACGTTCCACTCTGTTGGACCAACAACAGAGAATGCTCGAAGCTGCATAGTAGCAGTGCGGGCATGTGGAACCAAGAAGTCACCCCCAGAAGAGGAACGGAGGGCTGAGCGATACTTACAAGAAGTTTCAAAGTTCGTGAGTGGATTAGTGAAGCTTTATTAAGTTTTGCAATTGAATATAATGACGTCTACATATAGATACAGACAGATTCATTTCTGCTTCTCAATTATTATCTTATATAATTAAATTTTGAATTAGTTTTAAATTTAACAAGATGAGTTTTGATGTATAGGTGACGCTGGTCAACTTTATGATCACTCTGAGGGGTCTTGAAGACCAGCTGCTTGGAACCGTAGCTGCTAAAGAGAAGCCAGCTCTTGAGGAGAAGAAGAACCAGCTGATTCTGGAAGGTGCTAAAAACAAGCGGCATCTGAAGGAGATCGAAGATAAAATACTTGAAGTGCTGTCTACCTCACAGGTAATCAAAAGTTAACAACGTTTAGGCCTCGTGGATGGAATGTTCCGTAGAAGCAACGTTTAGGACATTCAAATTGGTGCCACACTATAAAGGGCATGAATACCGATTGGTAGGCGGCACTTCACCGTAGGCCTATGTTAACAATTATGGCAGAATTTCCTACTGCATCTTGGAAGTGAAGCAATTGATGTAAAGTTGCGTTTCCATGTGTCGTAGTGGAAAGTAGGGTAGGAATGGTACAATTTCCCTACACTTATACCCTTGAGTTGGCATTGGGTGAATCCAAGGTCTTGAACATTAGGCTAGTGTAACACAGGACTTGTGTCAATGTCATAGTTTGCTGCTTGATGACAGATTATGTGTGTTTTTGAACAACTTTTCCAAGGTCATTATTTTGAGTTTGCTTAATAGGCTTGAACACACATTTTTTTTATTAACGACCAAATCACCTCTTTGTAGTGAAACCTTGACACAGTGCAGCATTGAAATAGCTGCCAAAAGTATCGTTATAAGAAGCTCAAATTCATAGGAGGTATGTTTACTATTTCTAGATGGTATATTTTATACATTTAAGAAACTTATAAAGAAAAATCATTATTGGTATTTGTGCCATCTGAGTTGTTGTCTTTAATTGGTTCTAATGCTGCAAGTTTTCCTTTCAACAGGGAAACATCCTTGAAGATGAGACAGCCATTGAGATTCTGTCTTCAAGTAAGTTGTTATCGGAAGAAATCCAAGAGAAACAAGAAGTGGCATCGAAGACGGAGGCAGAGATTGATGAAGTGCGCAATGGTTACCGACCTGTGAGTGTTAATTTACTGTTAACACTTTAATGACGAGCTGCATTGGTTTCATAATCGTAATTGTAATCGAGTACCGGTATTTATGTAGCGCCAATTAAAATCAGAGGCTCACCCAACCTAAGCCAATGTCTTCACTGACAAAATGAGAGGTTTCTTGCGGAACTGGTCAGAGGAAAGAGAAAGAAAGTCAGCCCTAAACGACTGAGGCAGTCGGTTCCATCTGGAATTGCACACAGAAGCGAAACTGCTAAAATGAGCTGTAGAGGTACGCATTCGAAGGACAACCAATTGGCCACGGGGTTGAGGACCTGAAGGCAGGAATGACGAGGCACAGCAGAAATACAATAGGCCTTTAGATAGTGTGGAGCAAAGCCAGCAAGACAATTTCGCATGAGGGAGCAGATCTTGAATTGGATGCATTCACGAATGGGGAACCAGTGAAGAAAGTCTCGGATGAAAGAAGAGATGTGGGCAAACTTCGCAGTGCCCCTATCATCCCTATGAGCCAGGCAGAAGCGTTATCCTAGTCGCTTTTAGTACACAATCGTCATTAAGTTGTTAAAAGAGATTTTGAGTATCTGTTCTACTTTTGGGTGACTATACATACACACACATGCGTACATACTACATACAAAAATACATAATTACTGGTATTTAAAAAATATTTGTGACATGCAGAAGGTCAGAGCGCAGCAGGAATCGACGTGAAACTAATGTGGCATTGGTGCTTATTGTTTGTTAGGTGGCAAAGCACAGCAGCATACTGTTCTTTACAATATCTGATTTGGCCAACATAGATCCAATGTACCAGTATTCACTGGCCTGGTTCATCAATCTCTACATCAGTGTGAGTTTCCGTTTACTTTGTCATCTGTTTACGCATGTACCACTTACTTTATGAAATTGTAAACTCCATGGACAGCATGTTAGACTTGTTAAACTCGTGGAGTGTTTTGAAGTCTTCATATTTATACATTTAAAATATTTAACTATTATTTACTGCACTTATTATATGCACAAAGCCAGTACATTTGAACCTCAAGCATGAGACAAGTGTACATGTACTCATTCAGAGTTATTGCATGGAGTCTGATCAGCAGGCACAAACTGGCAATCGTTAGGCTATATAGATATATATGTGTTGTATATACTGGATTATTATTTACTGCACTTACATGGATATATATTGAGTGCCTTGTTTTCAGTCGATTGAGCAGAGCAAAGTTTCATCTGACCTGAAGATCCGAATTAAAAACCTCAACGATCATTTCACATACAGCATCTATCAGAACGTCTGTCGATCTCTGTTCGAAAAGGACAAACTACTCTTCTCATTTCTTTTGTGCATTGGGTTTCTGAATAGTCAGTGAGTAAAATGTAAAGTCGCTGATTTTGTTTTTATTAATCAAATTATTTGACCCCTCCGTTAGACTTGTGTTCACTGCACATCACCAATCCAACTGGGTTCTATGAATCACTTAAGTCCTTTTTCTTTACTAATCTTTAGTCGTGGCTGAGCTGGGAGAGCTCCTGAGTAGGTTCCTTGAATGGGTGCTATACAAATTCCCAGAATGAATGAATGAATTTCTGTTTTGATGCACTTACTATGAATGCAAGGCAAGGTCAGTAAATCTGCATTGAAATTTCCATCCTCTCTTGATTCTTAAATGCATCAGTTTTTGAAACAGCATCTGTACCGAATACAGAAGTATACAATTTGCAACTAGAATTGGCTTTTAGACATATTTTGCTATTGCATACATAATATTACCAGCTCTTAACCTTTGAAGTTACGATAAAATTGTGTCTCAGTATGCATTCAGTTTAGGATTTTTGTTGCACGCTGCTCTTGTTAGTACAATGTTATGCTTGGTTTTAGGGGTGATGTCGTTGACCAGGAATGGCGATTCCTCTTGACTGGTGGTGTGACCTTGGACAATCCTTTTCCAAATCCTGCTAAAGGCTGGCTTTCAGATAAGTCATGGTCAGAAATTGTACGCTGCTCTGAACTGCCAGCGCTCCGGGGCTTCATGGATCACTTCAAGACGAATGTAGTTATGAATTTTGCTTATAGTTAATGGTTTTTCTCATTGTTTTTCAATAGGACTCTCTTGGGAACAGAGCACACGTATAACTGAGTACACAATTTGGCTCCCAAGTCCCAACAGTTATGTTAAGCAACTGTATGTGAAGGACTTATTGTACACAGCTAGCTATAGTGTGTTTGTCACTTTAATTGTCAGCTAGCTTAGCTAGCTCGTTAGTTAGTTTGTTCGTTTTGTTTGTTTATTTAATGCATATATGTATATTTATACATGTTTATTCACCTCACTTGTAGAAATATGTACAGACAACGGCCATATTAACATGATCAAAATCTGTAATGCAACACAGACATGAAAAAACCATAGTCACCATGTAACAAATGTAACTTTATAGTGAAGTCATTATAGTGATCATTAAGGTTTGACTTATGACTCATGTATTGCATGCGCTATCAAAAGACCCGATATAGCACCATTCAAGTTCTCCTCAAAAGCTTTGTAAAATCTTCTCTGTTTTAACTTACCTTACCTGGTCTGTCGTCTGACATCTAGTTTCTCTGACTTTGTGAGTCATGGTAACAATGCTATGGAAGATCAGATTACATACAGATTCGATTACTGATCTCACTGATTTGGTTATTCATATAGTAACGTTTTGGAACATCTCAAAGACACCCCTTGCTTCAAGGAAGGTTTGAGATACAGTACAAAGCCAATAATTTATATACTTAGCACTAGTTCTTGATTTTGTCTTACCTCATCTGATCAATTCATTAACTCATTCAGAGTAATTATGTAGCTTCCATAAAAATATCTACTCAGAGGCGCTCTCCGCCCTAGTGCTGGATATTTATTTAGAGCCTTTTGAGCCTCAAAGGTGCATGCAGCATTCCTGGCCAGATATTCTTAGCTGTCTGCTTGGAAGAAAGTCTACGATTCCAGTTTGCCGTATGAGGTTGGTTTTCATGATCCGTGAAAACTCGAGTGTACTCAGCTGGCAGCTATTGTATTTCGATGCCTCATGACCGGACAAAGTAAGTTCATGCTTGTAATTTAATTTTTCTATTCTCCGGTAGCATGTCTGCTTGGAAAGGTATCAATCTAACCAAAACCATTATGAATAAACTGTAATCCAGTTAGTACTCTGGAGAAGAAGTCCAGTGGAAAAATCAGAGGTTAAGTTGAACAGAAGTCTGTCTACAAAGGGTAGGCCTAGGTAAGTTTAAAATAGACACAGTCGTAAATAAGACTTGAATAACATTAATTTATAAGCAAAACCTGCATTCGGATTCATAATCCTTTCATGATCCTTAATTGCAGTTCTTTCATCAGAACCAGTTGCGTTCCAATTGCGTTCCAATTCCAGTTGCGTTGAATACTGGTGTTGTTCACATGTGTCATTTGAAGAAAATGCCAAAATTTAAGTATTTAGCATTTATTAATATTCAGATGCACCTAAGTTCAAAAAAGACAACTGACAGTTCACTTGCACCTATGTGTATCAGTTCTTGTTATTCATTCTTTAATAAATTATTTACTATTATACAATTAATTATCTTCTATGATTTATTAATTTAGTGAATGTTTTTGTTCACGATTATTTGGTAAAATTATTGTTGTGATAATAAACTACCGTATCTTCTGTTTTTGCACAGATGATACCTGCCATCCAAAAGTTCATAACTGCGTACATGGGCCATCAGTACATTGAGCCTCCGACCTTTGACCTGCCGCTTAGTTACAAAGAATCAACTTACTTTACACCGCTGATATTTGTCCTTTCGTCTGGTGCTGATCCTTTGGCAGTTCTGTTCAAGTTTGCCGAAGAAAAAGGTACTCAGAATTCATGTATTAGCAGAAATTATATTTAATTATAAGTTAATCTGTTGTTTAATGGAGGACAAGTTTTTCTAATGGTAATAGTGTGATGGAGGTTGGGGTTAAAATCCCAACCAGGACAGAAAGATGTCAACTGCACATGTACCCCTAGTGAATTTTGGCTACAAAATCAGTACATTGTCTGTTAGGAATGATGGGACAAAGAAAATGGCTATCTGCCCTCATTTGTCAATGTTCAGCAATGAACTTGCATGCACTTGACATCCAGGGCAACCTCTCAGGTTTGACATTGCGGACTGCTTCTCTTATGTTCTTTATGCTTTATGTTCTTTAATGGATGGAAGTTTTCTTCGTTTCTTTTTTGCTTGCTTTTTGGCTGTTCATATGTTTTCTTAAATATTTCTTGTACTTTTGTGACAGACATGGGAGGAAATCGACTGCAAACGATATCGTTAGGTCAAGGTCAAGGACCAATTGCTGAGCGTTTAATTATGGAGGTACAACTACGATTCTTAGTGGCTATTGTCATCGTAATCACTGCTGTAACTGTAATTCATCTAAGCATTGTATCTGATGATTTGTGTAGCTCCTTTTCTAAGGGTCAACTAATGTTATATTGATGTCTCAGACCTTCCGTTCTCTGTATAGGCCTATGTTATGCCATTTCAAGTTCAAGCAGCAATCACCATGGCCATGTGATTATGGTGGATGCTTTTATAATAATTTTAAGGAATATGGCTTTTGTTGCAAAACTTTTCTTTGTGATAAGCTGTGGAGAGAGGAACATAAATTTGGTTGCAAAACGTTTTTCTTTGTGATAGGCTGTGGAGAAAGGAACGTGGATTTTGTTGCAAAACTGTCATCTTGCTGCCTCATGGCTTCCTCATCTGGAAATGCTTTGTGAAACGGTATGTGACCAGCACAACATTCATCATGCTTGAATTTCTCTGTCCTGGATTTTAAGGAATGTTCCGGCTCTGTATTGCCAAACCCCCCCAAATTTATGGGATCATTTCTTGCACTAATTACATGCTCAAGGTCACCAAATCTGAGGTAGGAGACAAAGTCTATGAGACTGTGAACATTGCACAGACTCAAACCCACAATCTTTGAATTACTGACATGGTATGCTATCAAATATACCACCATGCTGCAGTGATTATATTGATACAATTTTATTCCTTACAATATTATGTGCTTAAAACTTTTCTGTAAAGTGTCAAGCTTATGTTCTATATTTCCCTTGTAATACAGATTATTGTTGTTATAAAAAGCTGTTGGATTGTTAAGTCTCACCATTTGAATTGTATGTCTGGTAAATGGTAATTTGTTTGAAGGTGATAATGGACCAGACTAAGACGAATCCATCATTTCGTCTCTGGCTGACCAGTTATCCATCTCCAGTTTTTCCAGTTTCAGTCCTGCAGAGTGGGATCAAAATGACCAATGAACCACCGAAAGGGCTTCGGGCCAACCTTCTTAGATCCTATCTCAATGATCCAATTAAGGACCCTGCATTCTTTGCAGGGTCAAACAAACCACAAGTTAGTAAATAAAAATAGTATTTCATCACCCGTAAATATGTAGACTACATGTGATGTTGAATTAAAAGAAAAATTAAATAATGTAGATGACAATCTTTTCTGATTTATTATTATTGTTATTACTTTTCAATTTGAAGATAATTATATGCTCCTATGGTCAGTTATGCTAAAGAAACGCTTGGTCTGGAATGGCTGGTGTTTGCTGACCCATGTATTATGCTTCCTAAATGCGCTGTTGAAGACAGTTACACTAATATGCTGGATGGCTGACCAGCTATCAGCTCATCATCATCATCATTCTTGGTGGTGGTAGTGGTAGTAGTAGTTGTTGTAGTAGTGGTACATATATTACTGGTATTATTACTATTTCAAAGAACTCACTAGTACTCGTAGCCTGTTACTTTTGATTCTCCTTTAGGTAAGGAAGTTTTTCATTCAAGATCAGAAAGGAACTTGTACAGTATGTTAAATATGCAACTAACAGATTCAGAAAGATCAACATACAGGCCTTTTCTCCATTCTATCAAATTTCTACTTTGATTAAGATCCAGCAAAAACGTCCTTAAGCAGTGGATAAAATCAGTGCAGAACCATGAACTAGAATGTCACCTATTATTCCAGGTATTCCAGAAGCTTCTCTTTTCCCTCTGCTTCTTCCATGCTCTGGTGCAAGAGCGACGCAAGTTTGGGCCTCTCGGATGGAATCTTCCATATGAATTCAACGAATCGGATCTTCGAATCAGCGCCAGACAGCTCCAGGCATGTATACCATTCTGTTGCAAATCACAGCAGAATTTTTGTACTTGCATCTTGCACATGACTTGCAGCTGATGTAAGTCATATTATGTGCAAGATGCAGTACAAAAATTCTCTTGGACGCAGTGCCTTACAGTGGAATATGGCCACTGAGCCCTCCGAGAAAGAATCATTAGGTTTTTTAAACCTGGACATAGGGCCATGACAATACATACCACTTACTTCCAAGATTACACCAGTACCAAATTATTCTGGCTGGTGATAGAGGCATGTGTGTAAAACTCCCAGCTTATAAGGCACTCCAGTGTACCAGGATCGACCATACCTTGTGAGATAGGCAATCCTATGAAACAATGCATGTTAAAAACAGCACATGATCTTGATTGCTGCCTTTGATTACAGATCTTCATAGACAATTACAAGCAACCACCATGGGATGCTTTGACGTACCTTACCGGAGAATGCAACTACGGAGGCAGGGTAACGGATGAGCGCGACCGCCGCCTCATCAACAGCCTGCTGAGCATCTTCTACTGCCAGTCCGTAGTTGATGACGATAACTACAAGTTCTCGCCGAGCGGAGATTATTTTGCGCCACCATTTGGCTCATACGAAAGCTACATTGACTACATCCGGCGTCTGCCTATGTTACCACATCCAGAGGTAGTTAAGCAGAATCTGTATCATAACAGACTTAGATGTATAGTCCATTTTCATTTAGAAGGCGACATAACACTGGCCCCATCTTGCTAATAATATGAGCTATAGAAGGTTATAGATAACGGATTAGCAGTTAATTTTTCCAGAAGGGACGGTTTGCCCGATTAGCTGTACAGGTGCTGTCTATCTTGATAGAAATGGTGTGCAACTGAACTCCAAACCACCATCCTAAATCAGTGGCACATGCTGGTGGGACATGGTGTCCAATTAGTTAGAGCGCTCGGCCTGTAACGCAGAGAGTACAAGTTTGAGCCTTGCCCAAAGCAGTTACTGTATAAGGACCTTCAGCAAGCCTTTCAGTCACAATTGCTCAGCGCCATCAATGCTCTGTCTTATGGTCGTGTGCACTTCTGAAGTTTGGTAGGAGAGCAATATCAAATAGGCCCAAAGTTGTATTGTATTATATTGCTGAACTCCAAAAACATTGTCTCACGGCAATGTAAGAAGTGGAAGATGTTTAATAGCAGCATGCGATCACTAAACTGGTGGACCGACTTTCTTCCCAATGATTAATGAATTATTGTAGCCTGATCAGCCATAAATGGTTTGCTTCATAGGTCTATGGATTGCATGAGAATGCTGACATTGCAAAAGATCAACAGGAAACTCAGCAGATGTTTGACGGAATTCTTCTTACTCTACCTCGACAGGTAATTGCAACTGAAGGGTTATCTACACAGATAAAACAACTGATTCCTTATGCATGATGCTCAACCTTATTGTATCAGAATTTGTGTAATAAAGAAGGATTTTATAACGAATATCCTGTATACATAATATATACATTTCCAATCTGTTTCAGTCACATGTGTAAAACATAACATTTTGGGCACAGTGGCAAAGGTCATTAAAGGTCAAAGGCGTAGGCACACTTGCTGTGTTACATGGCGCCATACAAATTGTTGTCATTATCATTATTAAAAATTTTAATTAATTTGCAACTGAAAATTATTTAATTTTTTATGATCATTTATAGTTTGTCTATTTAATAGACAAACTATAAATGATCATCAAAAATTAAGGAAAGTAAAAAAACATTATCCAGAAAAATGGGAAACTGAAAATTAGTTCTGCTAAACCCCAGCAAAAAGGTGAAATTGACAAAGTTATGCATGGCCTGACTTACTTAGCACGGTTTGTAAACTTTTCTCTATCTCTCACTTAATGGTGAATGCATGACTTGCCCTAGTAATAGGACCTATTTTGTGATTTCTTTCAGACAAGCAGTGGAGGCAAATCTTCTCAGAGCATCATAGACGAACTTGCACACGATATTCTGTCGAAATTACCAACTGAGTTCAACTTGGACGAAGTGCAGACGAAATTCGAAGTACGATACGAGGATTCAATGAACACAGTGCTTATCCAGGAACTGATCCGGTTTAACTGGTTGATCCAGGTTGTTCGATCCAGTCTACAAGATCTGCAGAAGGCCATCAAGGGCCTTGTTGTGATGTCCATGGAACTGGAAGATGTTTTCAGTAACATGCTCGTTGGAAAGGTGAGCAGACAGGCTACAACAAATGTTTTCTGGACTTCCTTCAGCTGTACCACTCCTATTCTGCTTCGAGGACTTTTGCTGACAGAGGCATGTAGCGTTTTTGTGAGGTGCGGTACTTATGTACAAACTTCGAGTTGAACATATGGGCGATTCCAGTTTAAGAAGACCTGGATATTGAAGTTTTCACTTAATTATAGACAAAATAATTTTAACAAAAAACCACTCCAGATCCAATTCTGATTTCTGCCGAGGATGTCCAATACACTTCAGTCTAGAAGTGTGAATTTTTTCACATTTTTAAAGAAACCCGTCAAAGGGTCAAGTTTAAAGTGCTAAATTGTCAAATATGGGCTTGATGTCAAACTTCTAAACAAGTGTGACTAATCTACCCAAACAGTTCATCAAAAGTGGTGAATAACGACACCAAGAACACCTTCCTAGCCCTCATATAAGCTGAGATACAGGCATCCAAAGGTATGAGGTCAAGCGGGTCGGGTCAAACTTCGTCGACCTATTTCTCGGAATGTAACTGACCCCACAAATTTGTTCCAGGGTTTAGGTCCAAGAAGTGGGCCAAATTTCATGTAAATCTGAGCTGGTCATGTCAATCATAGTTGCAAATTTGGTTGATTTGACACAGAATCACCCAAGAGGCCCTTCATTTGTCGCATTTGGCTTGGCCTGGGTCCATTCTGCCAATTGACACAGATATAATTATTCTTACTAACTTTATTAATGAACAGCAAACAGAAGTCTACATGTTGCATTTGTTTAGATTTATATGTGATAAGCGTGAATATCTGTTAAAGATGTGCTGCTGCTTCTTATCTGGTCACAGGTTCCTGGGATGTGGGCAGCTAAATCTTATGCTTCCCTGAAGCCACTTGGGGGCTACGTGGCTGACCTTATCACCAGACTGACGTTCTTTAAGGTAATTCATAAAGTTTGTATTCATCTGTATCAGTCGATTCTGTGCACAATTCTGTATGCAGGAAAGTTCTCAAATATTCTGTATAAAAATGGTGACTTTTTGAGTTGTTGTATTGTTTTTGTTCACTTACGGAAGAACTGCAGTACTTGACAAGTGTGCATAATTATTTATTCATTATTTCATTCAGAGCATTTATACCACACCCCTTCCAGATATCTTAATGAACTTTACCACCACTTAAGCTAGCATAGACAATGCCTTTCTGAAGTATATGAAAGGTGTTCTGTTATCTAGATACATTTACTTATTTTATTATAGTATCTAATTGTACTGGTAGTTTTAAAATGTTCAGATGAATTTTTCTTAATTTTTCTCAGGAATGGATACTGCAAGGAACTCCCAAAGTTTTCTGGATCTCTGGGTTCTACTTCACTCAGTCGTTCCTTACTGGTGTGATGCAGAACTATGCACGTCGATATAAGATACCAATCGATCAGCTAGAGTTTGACTTTGACATCACCAGCACAGAAGAGTACATGAGTGATACGCCGGTGAGCAACAAAGCATGCTTGTAATCGTGTAACCTCGAGATTTCTAGTGCCCAAAAAAGTCAGGTCACCGGCGCTGGTTGGATTGTATATTAGTAATATGCACTCACAGGGTTGTGCCTAATTGCCGAACTTTGTTGCCTTGTTTCACGTTTGACTGGCCACAGAAACCTTCCATCCATGACCCAAAGTGAAGTTGCTTTTCCTTTTTTGCATGACCTTCGACCTGGCTTGGGTCCTCCCTTTGGATCTGCGAGTCTTTCTGGCCAGCAGTGCCACATGCAACTTTCACCAATGCTTGAAGCTGTATACCTATGCCAGGCTGGGACGCCTAGAACAGATATCTGGAAGGAGCACAGCACTTGTAAATGCTCTGAACGAAATAATGAATAATTCAGTCGTCATGTACTACAACATGCATGTACGTTACCAGCATGGTTCAAACATGTCGGTAGTTTGTATGGGAATAAAGAAATGCCATTGCGACGTAAAAAATATAAATTAAAGTGTAGCCTTTTGTGGAAATCAGACATCACTGTCTAATAGTAGGCCACAAAAATTGTGCTCAGTTATAAGATAGCTCAAGTCGGTATTCCAACTACAGTGGTGTCTGCTTCCAGCATACAAATTTACATTCAAAATTGTACATTTCCATGTAACAAAAATAAAAAGTAGGAAATGGTAGTCTGCCTTGATAAATTATATTTACAGTACTAATGGTTTTCTCTTATTAAACAACAAGTTTGGAGCATCAATTACTAATATAAAGCATAGAACATTTAAGAATTATTCATCATGTTAACTTGCCATAGATTCACAGTTAGACTGCATTTAAATAAGTTAACATTTCTGTAGTAACTCCTAAGAACCTGTGTCAGGTTCTTCTTCCTCAACCTGGATGGTGTTTGTTACGTTCATTCGTAACTAGTTCATCCAACCTTAAGAATGATTGAATAGCTAGAAAAGTCACCAGTGGGAGGCTCATGCATATACAGAACCCAACTAAAATTTAAATTAAGAATTATACAATACACTGGCCAAAACAGAATAAATAAGAGTTATCAAGTGGAAAAATGTAATGTAATTACAAGCAGTTTGCATAATCATTGTTGTTACCACAGGACAATGGTGCTTACATCCGTGGACTATTCATGGAAGGTGCTCGCTGGTGTAGACAAACCAGAGTAATAGCGGAGTCTCGGGCGAAAATCCTCTACGATCCAATGCCTATTGTATCCTTTTCCTATTCTGACAGCTGCCAATATGTATTGTATTTTTCATATGGGATCATATAATTATATCAATGCCTCTGATATGGCATCATGTACCTGTGCCTGCAGTTCAAATGGTTTGACCACTTCACTTTCAGTAATGCACTGTATTTTGCACTTTACAACTTTCTCCATGACTATTCTGCAATAATTATTCCTTTTACAACACAATGGAATTCACTAAAAAGTGAATTCCATCATGCTATGGTGTGGAATAGATTCCAAATTTCATAGGTCATAATGCAGTCTCGTAATAAAATAATTGAAGTTTTACACAGCAACCAAAGACAACATGTAAAGAGATTCAGCAGTTTTTCATATTCCCTAAAGCATAGCTTGAAGCCCCATTTAGGAAACATTGGCTAAGGCCTGAACTGCAAGTGGGTTGGTCTTTTAAAACAAAAATCTTTTTGATAGTTTCAGTTCTTCATTGCTTTATTAGAGCGTTTTTTAGAATCTCCATCAAAGTCCGCCTTTCTTCAGACTCCAATTTGAGTCTGGCTTCTCGTTCCTCCTTTTCAGTCTGATATCGCAGTGTCCTTTCCTGTTGCTCGGCTGCAAAACGGTCTCTATCGAACTGCAGTTGCTGTTTCTGAAGTTCAAGCTGTTCACGTTTAAATGCCAGCTCTTTCTCGCGAATTTTCAGTTCCTTTCTTGCTAATGAATGTGAATCGAAGTCACTCTTTTTTGAACGATAAGGCCGTTCATGCTGCTGTGGCTTTAACCCTGAAGTGATGATCGTATCATCAGAGCTTTCGGCTGAGGCTCCTAAAAAGATAATTGAAATTAGTGTGAGAAGGCAAAGTAAGGTAGAATGAAGAATAATCCTCACAGATACCATATCAGCATCAAGCAAAATGGTGCACAATGCAGGCATGCTCGACTATTTTTAGCAAACGAAAATGCAAAGAACCTTCCATTTTGCACACTTTGAGACGTTTCTCAATGACTTCAGCATACTCTGCAGTTTTGTAGTAGTACTGTACAGCAGTGTCAGCCTAAGCTCCAGTAACAATTTCTGGACTTCAATAATCAAATTAATGAATAGTTTTCGGGATCAGTATTTTGATGTGTTAAAGCCCGTTGATTTCAAGATCTCAGATACCTGTAAACAGAGTTGGCATAATAAGAGCAGACAGGAGAGCAGGGTATAGTCTGTTATGTCTTTGGTAAGAGCATACCTTACATGACATATTGCCCTGATATGATAAAAACAAGATTTGCAATTATTTGTTATGTGGGGTCGAAATGTGAGGTTACTCATGTATGTTTATATATGTTCATTTGATTGCGCATTTGATTAGTCCATGAAAGGTGCTATATATATAAATCTCCAGCTATTTCAGATGAAGCAAAACACGACAACAGCAGTCCGACAACCACCTTGTCTTTACAGGTTACATGTCAATGAACTGTCATTCATAAACCACAGAAATTCAATGCAAGTATGCCCTATATACATACCAGTACCATGCACATCATCCAAGGAATTATTCAGGGATGTGTCGATTGACACGCCCCAACCATCGAGCCCGTTTCCATCGTCGTTTTCAAGTTTTAGCCGCTTTGTGCCAGGTGGCATCATTCCGTCACTCTCTACGTCAACTAACCTCTGCAGAAGTTGCTCTCTCTCCCTGTACTGCTGCTCTGTAGCAGGCACACTGAAAAAAAACAACTTCCCCAATACAGCTTAATAAAATACAAGTAGAACAGACAGTATTTAAATATGACCTGCCCTAAGTACTAACAAGTAAGTCCATGTACTGGTATGTGCGATCAGAAATATTCCTAAACAAATACGAGCAGTACCATAAACTAACCAAGACAGCAATTTCACTTAGCCTTTGCACTTGAGGGAATGTAGCCAGTCCTCTCACCTTACCATCAACAGTGTGCCGTTGGTGCAATCGTTTTATAGCCAAGTTTCTTAGGGGCGATAATGGATCCAACAGCCCATGCTAAACTAGACCATTGCAATTCACTCTTCCTGAACATAGACACCACACCTAAATAAACAAACTGCCTTTAAGCTATCCAGAATGTTCTCGCCTGTGCCGTCACTAAAACCTCAAACATCATCACATCACTTCTGTCCTTAAATCACTCCACTGGCTTGCAATACCTGAGCGAATCTTTAACCGTCTTACCTGGAGATATGAACACTCTACCTTGGGGTTGACAGATCAGTAAACTAACTAGACTATATCCTACATATTTGTATCTATCTAGTTATATCTACCTAGTTTACATGTCATTACAAGTAGAAAGTGTATGGGATCACAGGGGAAGAAATTTGTACGTACTAACCTACGCAGACTTGCATTGTCATCTTGCTTGAACCAATCCAGGAGCACGTTTATTCGCTTCTGACATCTGGAGCCATCTAACATGAAATCTTCATCCGTTGCACTGACTGACCTGGAAATTTTTTCCCATACTTTGTTGATGTCTGCTGGATTTGACGAAAAAGGATTATGTGCTAAGACTTCTTGTAACAGCAGAATATCTTGGTTTATTGGGAAGTTGCCCGACTTCAAAAGTTTCTGACCGTTTTCACCCGGGCTTGTGTTCACTACTAACATCTCGCCACCATGCTTCTTCGAGTACTGAAAAGCAATTAACAAATTCTGAAGAAAACTATTACACATAAATTTCCTGTATATTTTAATTTGAATTTTGAAAACTGACATTGAGTTGTTGTCAAATAGTCACTGTTAACACATGTATTTGGGGTGGTGGCTGTAGAATGACCTGAATGCTGTGGCACCCATTTAGAGCAGTTTTGAGGGCTTAGGGTAGAGTTATACAATATTGCAAATAAAATGTATATATAATATATATATCTGAGCAAGAACCCATTATAACATAACATATTATAACTCAAATTCTGACATAACGTATCAATACATGAATTCAAGATTTCATTTAGCTTTATAACATTTCATAAAATTTGGAACAACTTCATTATAATGCAATACTGGAAATGGCTTCAAATGTTAGCATTACAAGGAAGTTTCAGTGTGTACATATCAAGTTAGATATCGCACCTCCAATCCATGGTCATGGAGTAGATGATCTGATAATGCCCCTGTGGCTGTATTTGTTCGATAGCATTTAATGTTGTTTGCAAGGCCTCTTATCACAGGCAGGTTTTGCATACAAGTCCAGTCTTGCTCGTCTAGCCTCAGCACGTGCTGCTGTTTGGCAAGGCAGAGACGGCAGTAATTAAAGTTGTCATCCAGGACAACCAAGTCTGATGCAGATTCGTCACTTTTGACAACATTTCGTTGGCACAGAGCTCCAAAGTAGTTCCAGACTTGTGACTTAAAGTTGCCGTGATGACCTCGTGGCTTCAAATTTATAAACAACCGTAAAAACTCGTCTCTGTCTAGCGTGTCTAACCATTCTTGGCATAATGTAATTTTGGACTTGATCGAATTTCTGTGGACCGACATCTGTATTCTTGTGCAAGTACCTACAAAATTTCAACAAACAATATAGCATGTATTTTCCTGTTTTACTCATCATCACATCTTTTTTGCGTAGATGTAATGATTATCAAAACGCCAAATATACAGGCGGAATTGTGTAGCCTGTGGGTGGGTGGCTAAACCTTACCTTTGTGACATTATTTTCTCAAATGTAAACCTTGAGTATAGTTGCATTTGCTAGAGGATGCCTTGCAGCAGAACTCTTGTCTTCGTAGTGCAGAATTGAATCCCTGACCTTCGGGTTGGCAGGCATACGTACCACTAAATATTCATTAATATTCATTTATTAATTCAAATTAACAAGTATGCAGAGGATTGCAAGATATATATAGTAGTAACACATGATAACTAGTTTAACAGGAGTCGAATTTAACTGTATGGCAGGCCGCAAGGCGCCCATCTGTCCTACTGCTCATTTTACAATCGCCCCTAGGGAGTTAAAGGCCGAGTCAACCTTATGGGGACTAGCGTGTTAGCCTACCACTCAACCATCTCCCCATTCATATCTGCAGGCTTGCATGTTAAAATGCAGTGACGCAAAAAACTCTAACAGGGTTTTAAACTAAGGTAGTTTCGATATTATCCGCGAATGGCTTTGGTCAACAACAGCGTACAGCTGAAGGCCTACACCGTACGAGTATCATGAACGACAGTCAACATTGCTCTGCAACTTGTTCGGCTAAGCGGGAGCACGATTGCAAATTACTCAGTAAGCGATAGCAAGACACTTGTTTTTCAAAGCAACCAATAAATAAATATACAACTTTCTTACAGCGCGATAGACGGAGAAAATTACGAATCAAATCGGCAGCTTAATAATTTCTCCAAGCACAGTGTACACACAAATCAATGACGTAATCAAGGAAGGCCATTCCGGATCAACGAGGTAATAGAAGAACCGGATATGTTGTAAAATCACTAAGGTAAGTAAGCAAATAATCGCTTAAATTGGACAGCGGTCTTGAGAACCTACGTACATGTATTCAAAACTTATAAGTATACAGTGAGTAAACGAACTTAATATGAAAACTTCTGTAGCGGCATTCATATAAGATAGCATAATAATAATGCTATCTTAAATTATTTATTTAGGGCAATATTTTACGCTGATGGCGACAGTAGGATATGACAGACTAACATTAATGCTTTATCAGCCTTAAATTCTTTGATTGAATGGGACCTTGACTCGGACATCTCAGATTTGGTTGAAGCCAACAGAACGATCGAAAACAAGCGAAAGCAAAGCTTATTTTTGTCCAGGTATGGTATAGTATATGCACTTCAATTTCTGTTGGATGGAACTGTTGAACACTAGTTACTTGATAGTCAAGATGCTCTTCTATCTATGGAATTTATATAGCACCCCTTCAAGATAGCTCTTGTTTCTAGTATATATACTCTGGTCAACTGCACAATATCTCAAATTCTCAACTGCTGGTCGACTCGAGACTGGCTGTGTTGGTATGGTGCCAAGATTAACCAGATGAACAAATATGTAGGAATACTATGGGAGTTGTAAAATTCAGTCTCTCAAGAGCAGCTACTACGGTATACATGTATGCATATTATGTCTATGCACTTGGCAAGGCACCCTTTCAGTATCTTGCAAAAGTGCTGGAATTAGACAATGCAGGCATTCAATATATTAGTTACCAATCATTCTAATAGCATGTGGCCTTAGCCTTCTACAGTGCTAGGCATTGGTCAATGATGCAAAACAACACAATGTCCTGGCTCAGTCACCAAAATTAGCAGATAAAAATGAGTCTCATGATAATTATTAGCATCTACAATAACTATGATTTCATTTGTTTAAGTTATATAACTTTAATTTTGTTTCATAAATGTACAGTGTACAAGACTGGTGCAAGACGTGGAGTACTATCGACCACTGGACACTCGACCAACTATGTCCTTGATATCCATCTGCCAACGGACAGACCCTGCAGTCACTGGATTAATCGAGGAGTGGCACTTCTCTGCCAGCTAAATGACTAATCAATGCCCTTCACTTGCCCTGCAAAGATGCTGTATAAATATCCAGATACCCACACATGGTTTTCTCTAGACTCTTAAAGACGCACTTTTTCAGCTGTTTGATGGCCACGTGTTGAGCGCTTCTGTGAGACTCTTAAGTGGCGCTATACAAATGTCTTGTTACATTACATTACATTACACACACGAACATATATAAATATATATAGATAACACACACCCCCATATTTACATAAATACTACACATAACTTCTGTTTAATTTACTCTTAATTAGTAACTTAAACAACCAATCTTAAAGACGTAGAATTAATAAAGCAAAGACACTACCAGTATACATGTTGAAACTGACAACCACATACAGTACGTTAAATATTAACTGTTTGAAAATGTGATAACTACACATATCTAGACTTAAAAAAACTGTTGAATATATTGACAAAACGAACTCATTTCTGGCTGTCGAGTGCAACATACTGTGAACATTTATTAATCAGGAAAATTAAAAAAGACTTATTCTGTTGTACACATTTTATACTGCATTTTATATTATGGTGCATAATAAAAGTGTTTATGATGATCAATAAGCTTCCAAACTTTTGTAATTACATAATTTACATCAACTACTGCAATTTGTACACTTAATCACCTGAAAGTCCATGTATTTTGTGATGCTGAAAATTATGACTATGGGCACTACAGAAAAATTCAGATATCAGTAAGTAGACCAAGTCAACCTATAAGAACGTGCAAAGCAACGAGTTTGATGAAACACACTGCTTGCAGTGCTTTATCGTGTCTTCACACATACATACACGTGTGGGGAGGGGGTGATTTCTGTGAGGACAATCATAGGCATAGCTACATGGAGTTGCCTCCTCTTGCTCTCTTTATATACTGGAACTTCTATTGACCAATGACCCCAATAACCAGGATTTTGCCAATGGTCTGTGAAGTTGCCTCCTCTTGAATTTAGGTCTGGCTACGTGTCTGAGGACAATAGGTCCCTGGAAAGCATTATGACTATTTGAGGCACCCATGTGTGGAACCACCAGTCTGTGAAATACCAGCCTGTTGAGCGATGACGGCCAATAGGCAGAAAATCAGAGACATACAGAGATGAACAAAAATAGTTTTTCTACATAGTAACAATGCTGATCTGAAACAAGTAAGCAGATTTGTCTTAGTTGTCATCATCGAGAGTGATGTACACTGCACTGTGCTTCGTGAATAAAGTCTTCAACTGATCGTTGTGTTGAACCCATCGGACTGCCAGTCCACAGCCAGCCACGAAGTACGAGCAATCATCCTGCAGGCTGTGGTCGCACCAACACAGATCTCCCTGAGCTATATTACAGATACATCCAACCTGCCTATATTATATGAACATCTGCATGACAACTACCTCACTACACATACATTCAGATGAATTGTAAAAACCAACACAGGATAACAGCCAACAAAATAATCAGTATCTGTTTTATCTTGCACTTATATAGTGCCAACATACAAGGATCAACCACGGTGCAATACAGTAACATCTCCTACAACAGGGTTCAATTTCTGGCAATGAAAGCACTGCTCGACTTGCACAACAGATTCTAAGCAAACATTTCTCAGGATTTCGACTTTTTGCAGCTCAAACTTCTAAGTCCGCTGTACAATCCAAAGTTTGGCCGAATACAAGGGAAACAAGATTGCCAGTTTTGAATATATTCTGCACATCTACTGATCACGACACTGTTTCTCGTACATTTCTCTAAGTATGTTGAGGCTGTTGCTGTAACGCACTTCGTTGACCCTAGCCGCTGTCTTCCACCTGTAAAAACATTTTAAAATACAACTTCTACTGGAAAACAATGCAAAGCTAACAACATTGTGAAGAAGCGTAAAAATAAGTTCTTCTTAGCGCAAATAAATTTCAAATACATATAGTAATAAATATAATGCTTTAGTTAAGTGCATGCACCAAATAAACGTGATTCAGTTAAACAGAATTTCAACCAAGTGAACATAAATAAATTAGTGAACATAAATAAATTTCAAATACACATGTATTTAATGATTGCAATACTTCAGTTACAAACTTTACTTAAACAAGATTCAGTGTAAACAAATTTCAAGCAAAGATAATTAATTAGACTTAAAACTGGACAAGCAGAAGATGAAACCAGGAGAGAGACACAGAGGTAAGAATCCAAAGAATTCAGACCAGTTTGCATAACCAATTGGATTTTGACTGCTTCTCTAATGGATGACTGCAGATTACAACATTTTCACTAGAAGCTACCAGAGATTGACCCATCATCGTTTATTATGGTAACAGCACTATGCAAGTCACTAGATTAGATGAGAATAGCACAATAATGCCTACTTCTGACGAACTTCCTTCCAGCGGACCATATGATTCAAAAGAAGCGTCTCTGGAGCTGGACTACTGCTCTGATCCTGTAAAAATATCCATATACCCCACCATTACAACATAGTAGTATGCCATCTTCTTCGCTTGTCAGAAGCTAACATCTAGCTTCAAACAATGTGACTAACAATCAAGAGGTTGTATGGCAAATAATGCCCACTACAGAAGTTACTACAGGTTGTAATCACAGAATGACCTTGGCACTTGGAATGCACCCACTTCTGCAATGGTCACCACAATCAATATGCAATCAATGAATACTGAGAGAGTAATAGATGCTCTTACTTACAGAGCTAGAACATTGTGAAACATAATCAGAAATCTAAAGTAAGACATTTTGTGCTGTGCTTTGATTTAAAATGAGCAGGAAACATTTCCTCTTCACGGGCAGTTATTCAAATGCACACCAAAAGACACTAACCAACAAAACAACAAATTGATTTTCAACTGCCAACAATCAGACCTTACAGCCACAGCCTTCTCTTGTAAGCATTACACATAAACCACCATTTATCACTAATGTCATCAAACATGTATCAACAGG
Organism: Aporrectodea caliginosa; assembly: GCA_020284085.1. Lineage (NCBI taxonomy): Eukaryota > Metazoa > Annelida > Clitellata > Crassiclitellata > Lumbricidae > Aporrectodea > Aporrectodea caliginosa. The sequence goes on along the minus strand of JACEVL010000791.1, from coordinate 44,889 downwards.
CTTCATGTGTACTGTCGTTTAAGTACCTCTCAAAGTATGACACACGTGACTAAAAACCCCGATCTCAACAAGTGCTGAATAGAGTCAAACGGCATTGTGAATTTAACACTTTAATAATATCGACCTCGACTGGTTTCCCAATCACTTTTAGTACACTCTCCTTGTTAAAGTGATACAGCCTGTCTAAAATTCTGATGATGCACACGACTCATGGTCCAGTTTTTCAAGGCCATACTTCGTGCTTCATTGATACTTACTGCATGCGAGTCAATCGTTTCGTTTGGTTGTGGCAAAGGTGACGGAATTCGTAAGTCTAAGATCTGGCCGGTTTCTGTTTTGACAACAACTTCGGTCGGCTTTGGCAACTCGTAGACACATCCTGAGTCCCTCTAAAACAAAATGCAACCAAATTTATAGGAGAAATTAAAATAAACAAGATGGGATCCACAAATTTAAACACTTTACACATAGTTAAAAGCAGCCCAACAGTATTCATGGATATCCAAATCGAGACATATTTTACCATGCTCCACAAAATTTCACTTTCCACTATACAAACTCATAAAAATATAATCAAGTGGATATATTTGTATAATGCTATTGAGAGCACCTTTAAAGTGCACTATGTAAATACATGTACTGCCTTTGATAGGTTTTTTGGCATCCTTGAAAAGGCTCTACCTAAATATCCACATACACGAGTATATCTTGATATAAATACACAACACCCGTTTCCAATACATCTCATGCACACCTCCGCTTCTGGCTCAGGCGCCTGACTGTTATTCTGCGAATTCAGACCGATATTATTCGGTTGGTTTTTAATCCAAGCCCTGCAGATCGGATAGAGTGGAGTGTCTTCACTGAACTGTGCCAGATTTATGCTGCGATCAAACAGTTTCATGATGTACGTATCTAAAACACAAAACAAAATAGAAGAAAACATCGTTCAGTTGAAATAAACATCATCTCCATGTCATTGCTACTTCATCACTGTTATCATCATCGTCATCATCTCCACTTCATTGCCATCATTGTTATCATCATCATTATCAATGTCTACAATGTTGCCATCATCATCAATTATAATTTATTGTGATCTTCGGCTATTACTATTCAAATTCAATCACAAAAGCAGTTCAGGTAAAATCAGTCAGGTAAAAAATTCCAGACTAATTGGATTAGAATAGTCACTATCCACGATCACCTACCACAGCGATGTGATAAACAGCTAATGTCTACACTTTTGCACAATGTGTAGTAGTTCCATCATGATTATGCAAGACTTACGCTGAATTTGGCCAGCTTCTGATTGGCTCTTATCATCTCGGTCCATTTTTCGTTTGCGATGAACCTTTCCAAGTCGAGGTGACTTTTTGGAGGGTGAGCTCTGAGGTGAATTACTGAAATAATAAATTGTGCTAATATGCAGAAGTCCTTATTCTTAAAAACTGTAATTGTATTAATAAATTTTAGAGTGCCTCTACACAAACAACTTGGAGTCTCCAAGTAGTTTATTTTTTGATTTGAGTACACTTATCAGAAGCTTATGTAAAATCAAAATTTGTTTTTTTATTTATCTGAAGATTAATACAGTATTTTCAACCTCTTGAAAATGCTTGAAACATGACTATCTGACAGATCTAAACATAAGATATTACATGAGCTTTTTTGGAATAAAAGTTGTAATGTACAGTGGAAGACTATTCTTTTCCGAAGTGACTCAAAATGACGATGAATCCAAAATGCTCTAGATAAGATTCAACTGAATTTTAAAAAGAAAGCTTCTAAATACTTCTAGAAAATATACACAATCATCAAAGCTTATGATTTTGTGCTAGATGGAATATAATTCACAAACGTATGTGAGAGATTTGTAAAACATGTTTAATAATTGTCCAAACACATGCATATTCACATGTGAAAAGCAGCCAATATATAAATATATATACGAAAGGAACCAAGAACTAGCATATCCCGTGCATCTGCACTTTTAGTTGGGCAAAATATCCCATCAGGAGGAAATCATCTGCCTCCCTTTTAACTATGTTTCACTACTGCTGATTCTCCCTCCCTCTTCCCTCCTTGCTCCTCATCTCCTTCCCTCCGACCCTCTCCCTCCTTTTCTCTCAGTAATTAAATTCTTATAATAGCATTTTTTGTGATATTGTCCTGCCATTATATTTTTGCAAATGTTCATAGAATCGATTAACTAAGTTGGCACCACTTTAAATCAAGCATTTAAGAGAATTATTACACTGACTGAATATTTATACTCACTCAATAAACTCCTGATCAGTATCCTGTTTACCAAAGAGGTCTTTGTCTGGACCCAAGATTCTAAAAAAGGAAAAACTATTCTCAATATACGGTATGAAATTAAATTCATTTATTTTAATTGTAACAGAACCTATTAACAGTGTCTCTTAGCAGTTTGCATATAAGTAAGTATACTCTTTTTATACTAACTTACTTACTTGCTTACATACAAATGTTAACAGGCACTATAAATAGGTACTGCTACAATATGGGAGGCAATCATATTGTTTAACACTTTACAGATGAGGGTGTACTAAAGTTACTGGGAAAACAATATTTCTCATCTTTAAAGGATTAAATAAGGGTAATTTCAACGGTTCAAGTAAAACTAAACAGACATAAAATCCTGCAAATGCACTGGAAAGCCCAAGTAAGCATAACAAATACATAAATTAATATTTTCTGCCACACACTTGATCCCTTGCAACTAAGTCCTGAGCTATATAACAGCCCGTACTATAACACATTTACATTACAACGTGGCTAAGTCTTAAAATTGGAATTTAAATATGGAATTCTACATTACATTAGAATCTGCATAAAGTAAATGCACAACACAAGAATGGTTTTGCAAAGGTGCAATTATAATTATAAGAAAGTATGCATTTTTCTTTATTTAGGTTGGTAAGTATGCTTTAAGAAGGCCAACCCTTCATCTTTCTGGTCAACCAGCGTCTGAAGTACTCCGTCTAATTTGCTTCGAGCAGAGAAGACTTCAGGTGCATCATCACCTTAAGATAAAATCAACAACAACATCAAAAACTCACTCAACTGTAGAAAAACTTAAGTAATATCTGTACATAAATGCACACAAATGTATATATACATACACTATAAAACCAGAAACATACATTCATATTGTTAACTCATTAAATTTTTTTAAATTTTAAAGCAATTAAAGTTTTAATTAGATTAGCTCTTTAACAAAAGCAATTAATGCAGGAAAGAATTTAAATATAACCAATAATTATTAACCATGCTACAATATCGACATGCTGCCAGAAGGACTATCATGTAAATAGTTATTAATCGTGGTCTGAAGACCCGTTCATATATTCGAACAACGTTTGAGATACACACATAAAACGCGGACAACATATGGATGTGTTCCAGACGTAAATAGAACAGGCAACTTGGCAGAAAAGTATCTCTAGGAGTTTGTAACAGGAAACGCTTTTCATGAGAACATTTCCCATTCTTCTATGCATCACAGAAATTTATGCGGAATGACAGAAAAGAAACGTTGTAACCCTAGCCCACTGTATCACACGATGCGATGCTGTAACGTCGAATGTTTGCTCAATGTTTGCTTTAAAATGTTTAATTTCATGTAAACCAAATTGCGGTTATACAGTTGGATAAATAAAAAATATACTTACTTGCTTACTTACAATACAGATACAGATATTTGCGGGGTCAACCCGAATCCCCGAAAACGCTGAAAGCACACAAAAGCCCGATTTCCGTAGAAGTTTTCTAGAAAGCTATTCAGAGTTGTAAATTGTGAACATGACATAGACCTAGTGTGGCATTGATGTACATCGATATACTGCCTGTTCACATGTTTATTTGTTAATTATGTTCATTCGGGTCGGACTCAGAAAACTAATTTCGGGGATCAGGGCGAGATTCGTTTCACGATTCGGGATGCACCCGATATTTGCTACCGACAACCTGCTGGTCTCTGTCATCGTTACAAATTCTCTAAAGGGCATTATGTAATGTAATGTAATGTAAATCTTCGAAAATTTCTCAGCGCCCACAAAAGCCACGTCAGGGAGACCAGCTTGTTTCACCGGCGCTATATCAAATCAAGTCCGCAATAGCCAAACCACTCTGTTCGTTTCGGTGCCAGGTCAAAATCCGGGGTCAGGTCAAGCCGAGATGACAGCATTAGGTGCTACGAGTATACAAATTGATAGATACAATACGGTGATGATGGTGGTCGTGTGGTGGCGCAGGAGTTGAATCAGGATATCTTGAAGAGTTCGGTTTTCAGTCGTGAGCATTATGTTTCAGGATAAGTTGTTTTCCTAAACTTACCAAAATTATGGTAAGTCGTTTGATTTAGAGACTGTTGCTGAACCCTTACTAACCTTTAGACTTGTATTTTGACATCGTTTTGGCGAATTCGTAAATTGATATAACACTCAGACCTTTTCAAAACATCAACACAACAGGCAACTTCCGCCCATTCAATACGCATGCGCGACAAACATAGATGATGATGATGATGATTCCAGTTGTTTAACGACGTCCTTTGGCAACTATGGCCGCTGACAGACAGAGTGACAGACAGACAGACAGACAGACAGACAGACAGACAGACAGAGAGAGAGAGAGAGAGAGAGAGAGAGAGAGAGAGAGAGAGAGAGAGAGAGAGAGAGAGAGAGAGAGAGAGAGAGAGAGAGAGAGAGAGAGAGAGAGAAAATGCTAAAAAAGTTAAAAGCTAAAACAGTCGGAGGGAAAACTTTAAGAGGTAATTCTAAAAATATAAGTCTCTGACGATTTAGATATCAATTTTTTAAACCAAATTATTGCTCGATTTTTATTTCTGAGCACGGAATATCATAGTCGTAATCGTAATTGTAATCTCCTAAATCTAGAGCGCCACTCGAAAGCCAAGCGCAGGGCACGAGCTTATTCACGAGCGCTGCGTCTAGTCAGAGGGTTGTCCAAAAGAGGGAGGTCCACGTCTGGATTCGTTCAATAGAAGTTTAAGAAAAGGTTTGAAAAGGTAAAAAATGCTTGGTTTCTAGAAACGACGTGTGTAGATGACCAGAGTTTGAGCTATTGATTTGAGATGGTTTGATAATTATGTAACAAATCTTCGCACAAGCAAAATCTAACTTACTCTGGACTTGCCGGTCCCAGCTTCTTGATGGCAGTTCTTGTGATGGCGGTTGTACTGACTACCGAAATGTTTGGTATGGCGACCACTTCAGCGGTAATTGTTAAAGCCATTTGCAGTCTAAATTGCACAGCTGTAGGCAAGCTTATAGAATCGGGGGCTGAAGGATATAGTGCGTAGGTTTAATGGCGTCGTGAGTGTCGGTTAGGGTTAGGTTAGGCGTCGTGAGGATCGGTTAGGGTCAGGGCTAGGCCCTTAGGGTTAGTGTCGTCATTAGAAAACCTGGTACCGTCCGGCGTTCGCACAGCATGCCCAAAGATACTGTATAATCCTTCAGCCCACGATACTATAAGTTTGCCCAGTTGTAGACTTTGGTTTGATGCTTAATAGTGGAGTTGGCTCGTGATAGATGACTTACTCTCAAAGGTATTTACTTCTCGAAGCCGTGACCGAAAAGTAAGAAAAGAAGAGCAGTCCCTTAAGCTAGCTCTGCATATGAGGGTGGGTGGCCAGTCCTCTCCCTCACCGTCTCATCTTGTACGGTCAGTGTACTCATTATAGCTGAGTTGGCTAGGGGTGCTCGTGGAACAGAAAGCTGGAACCAAATTTTCTGCCCTGGCAGAGATTTGAACTCCCGACCTCTCAATTGACAGTCCAGCGCACTAACCACTACACTGACGAGCACCTCCCCCCCATGACCGAAAAGTAAATAAAACTGTAAATCTAAGGAATTGCCATTACACCACACAAAGAGTCGTGTCAGATAAGTTAGTCTGCACTAATGCTATATCAAAGCAAAGAGAGGTTGGTCGCTTTTGGCATGGGATGGTGCAGGAAAGAATGTGGTGAATGCTAGTGTAATTATTGCTTCCGTATCGAACCTCTTAGTAGGGCTATGTAAAGTTTAATGCTGTTATTTCTGAGCTATGACTGTATATTAATTTTAGACTTTAAAAACTTTATGATTTTGTATCATATTTTCTTACTTACTTATTTTCCTAATGAGTGCAACTTTTTACTCTCGTATGCATTGTTGTTGTAAGGTGTGAGTATTTTGTCTGCCTTAGGAGCTGAATTGGGATGGGATAGTTTGAACAGTTACATTTTCAGTCTTGAGTGAAATGCTGCAGGAGAAAGAGCATGTGGGATGATTGACAGCCAGAGGAGGAAGAGTGACTTGGCGGAATCTTTCAGCAGTTCGTAGCAAACAGCAGGTGTAGCATAGATGAAGCAGTGGTTGCAGAATTTGAGAGAAAGTTACATGAAGTCTAAGAGAATTACAGTTTTCAACCCTGCTGAAGCTGTGTCAATAAAACTGGCTCAGCTTAGGCGATTTTGCAACAACAACGTTTAGTCAGTATGAATGCTAGTCAAGTCCAGGAATTATAATGTAAAATGATACATAACTTATATTGCGATTCTTGCAGGAAATGACTCATAAATGTTGCAATTGATGTTTAAAAATGCAACATGTAGATGTAGTAACCTGAGGGTTATATGAGAAGTCTTTAGTTGAGAGTGAAGACGCAGTTGGTAGATAACAGGCATGATTGAGAGAACTGGGTGAGGACTTCCTGGGGGTTCAGCAACTTTCTGTTCCTCTTGCATAATAAATCATGCAATGAAGTTGATAGTTTTTCCCATAGATCAGTCCATAGCTCAGACTGCTGCTTAAGTAATTTAGCATTTTCAGTTGTCACTTTCATTGTTTTCCTGCTAGATATCACTTCTCCAACCTTGCCTTTTATTGTATTGTAGCAATTTTCTATGTTTTAGTTGTATCTGTTTCCAGTAATTTGAATGTCAGTCGAATGAAATATGAATCAAACTGAACAGAAAAGACAGTTCAGAAAACTATGTCTGAGGTAGAAGAACGTCATTCGCAAAATGATACTTGTAATGCGGATTCTGAATCAGTTGGCACAGATAATGAAACTTGCAGCAGTGAAGACCATTCCTTGTGGTTCTTTGAATACCTTCCTGCCGAACTGCTGCAGAAGATTTTCTCGTATTTCTCGCACTATCAGCTGTGCAGAAATATTGCCCCGGTTTGCCGGAGATGGCGCGACTTTGCCTACGATCCGATTCACTGGCAGAAACTGGTACTGGACTTCAAGCAGACGGTAGAGCCGGACATCTTGAGAGAACTGTTTGACAGAACATGTTTGCTGAAGCATCTTGTACTCAGTGCCAATCGTGGCGTACAATTTTCGATTGAGGACCTTAACATCTTTGACAGTGAGATGCCATGCTTAAGGGAGCTTCATCTGACATTTTTTGAGTTGCTTGACGTGGACTGTGTGAAATATGTGCTTGAGAAAGCTCCTGGCTTGGAGCATCTCAACATTGAAGGGTGTTTTATGGTGACTAACAGTTGCATTGAAGAGATTTGTTGCCTGGATAAGCTGAAAGCTCTCAATATCTCACACTGTCGACGAATAACTGATGCTGGTCTGATACAATTAGCCAAAGAGATTAAGTGCCTTAATTCACTGAACATTGATGGCATAACTCATATTAGTGAAAGGTATGTAACCAAAGTTATACAAATCTTTTTACAAAGTGTTTAGGCATTGGTATAATAATCCAAGAACTTCAGTAGTGCTACTGTAATAAAATAGTCAACTATCAACTCTGGTTGGAATGATTAAGGTATCATTTGGTGGTCGCTGTATGGTACAAAATACTTCTCAGCTCTGTTTTGAAACCCCTTTCCTATGTTCAACAGAGGCATTCGCTATATGCTTTATCATCAATCAATCGGCCGTTTATTGAATCAACAACAGCACAATTAATTAACAATCAGTCATTTAAAAAAAAGTGTTAATCTGCTGATGCCGTCAACAGGACAGCCCTAAAGGATAAAATAATCCGCTATTGCAGGGCAGGCCCCTTTTCCATATTACATTTACTGATGGCAAGAAGATTTTTATGATGATATAGTTATAGAAAATTCAACTTAAATAACAATTTTAGGGCTAAATCATAACCAAACAACTAAATAACAAAACATTGCAGTACAAGATTTAAAACAAACAAACAAACAAAATATAAAAATTATAACAAATAATAGGCATCCATAAGTGTGCACAATAAGTTTTGACTTTATATTCCATTTTTTATTTTAGATCTATCGAAAGTTTAGTTGAAATGCATTTCCAGCATCTCCGACATCTGTATTTGGACGGTGAAGGAATGTCTGACCTGCGATGTCTCTCACGCTGCTCAGATCTGGAAACTTTAAGCATATCCTACACTACAAATCTCGATGACAGCTTCCTAGCAAGCATAACTGTAACTATGGCTTACTATGGTAGTAGATTTTGATATACTGGTACCTGTCTGTTCGATGCTTGAACTCTATGTCTTTCTTTAAGAAATGCCTCAAAACTCTATGTCTTCCTTTAAGAAATGCCTCAAAACTTGCTATTTCTCATTGTCTTGCAAACGTCTGGATATGTCACTGCTCTTCACCGGGAACTGACTAACCATGCCTCTGATTCGCATTTCTGTGTGACTTTGTACATGTTAAACATGTTTGTAATAATAAATATTTAATAATGTATGTTGGTTTCAGAAAAGTACTGGATTTCCATGCTTTGTTGGTCATTGACAAGAGGCTTGTGACCTGTTTCTGTGTTAACTGCTTTTTTAAGGTGTCATTTAGGTCGTCTGGGCTGAAGTGTCTTCTGGTCTTGGAGGCCTCGTTAGTCTTGGCTGTTTATGTCTCATTGATTGTGCTATCAGGATGTGGTTTTGCTTAGAGGCAACCATTGATTGATGCATTGTGCACTATACAAGTTCCCAAATTAGATCAGATTAGGGGAGATTTGAAACCGCAAACTCTGCATTTACAGGTTGACCACTCAACCTGTTATGTAGGTTTCTCATGTGATAAATGATTCTTCTGTCACGCGATCTAACAAGCCCCGTTGATAGCTTTCGATCTGCTTGAATAATATTTTACACTGCAAGACTGGTGTCATTTTAAAAGGTGTCCTGTTGCTGGATTACTGTGGTCATGTGTGTGCCTCAGCCAAACTAAACTGTCTTTCAACACATTGAATGACACTTCTGAGGTGTTGCTAGACAAGCGTGTTTCTTTGCCTTTATTCTTCTGAGGAGTTACTGTAGGGCACGTAAATAAGTGAATTAGTTTGACCTTTTATTTGTTTTCAGTGTAGAGCAGTTCTTGACTTGTTGACTCTATTGTAGAAGTTTCCAAACCTTGAAGTGCTGAGACTGAGGAAAGGCGACACATTTACGAGTTCTGCTCTTAGAAAGTTTTTTGAAAAGACGGCAATGAGGAAACTGATAAGCCTGGATTTGTCTGAATGCGTGATGTTAGACGACTGCGTCTTAGCTACAATCTGTTCACGGTTGGTTATCGCACACATCATTCTAATGTGAATTGTATTGATATGCATATACACATTAGATAATGTACCCGGTAGATATATATGATATAAATGTGTGGGTAGATATATATATGTGTGTGTGTCTATTTTTAAATATTATATCAAACTGTGTTCATGTATATATGCAATGTATTTATACAATACTAACACACACTTGTTCATACATATATGTGTATGTGTGTGTATTTTTTATTATATCAAACTGTGTTCATGTATATATGCAATGTATGTATACATCATAACACACACCTGTTCATGTCAAATCTGCACAGGTTGGCCTTATCACATAAAACCGTGATTACAAAAAATCGTTTATAGTTGCTAGTGGACTAGAGGATAATTAAGGGCAAGAAGCTTGAGTCACAAGATGCATGGTTGCCGATTGGTTAGAATGTTCGGCCTGTAATACGGAGAGTACGGGTTGGAGCCTTCAGTGAGCGGTCACCGTTAGGGACCTTGAGCAAGTCTTTCACAGGATTGGTCAGCACCATCGTTGTTCTGATTTATGGTTGTGTGTGCACTTCTGAACACTGGAAAGAGGGCAGTATCAAAATACAGTTGTGTTGTACTGTACGTGTTATTAGGCAGTGTTTTTCACAGTGTGGGGCAGTTTTTATTCTACCCACCCTGTGGATTGTAATTGTGTATGAGTGGGCTTCAACGAAGTCAAGAGCTTTGATGTGTGCCCAATGTTTGGAATTTACGATTGGCCAATCCGCTGCATTTAAGTACAGTTGCAGTTGATTGATTTTGTTATTTGTCTTTAGTTACGGCCGATTTCTAAATAAGTTGGTCTTGTCGTGGTGCTGGGAGGTGACAGATGTTGGGCTCGAAGCAATAGTCAACAATTGCAGGTATTTAGCCTCTCTCCCATTGTTTTAATTCATTGTTGCGTAACCAGTACCAGTATATTGTCAATAGTAACTGTAATTGGAAAATTAGAACTAGAATACGAGAGAAACTGTTCAGAGGCTCTACGATAGCCTAGATGATGTTAATATCATTAAGAATAGGGTTTGGTTTGTGTGTTTGGAACTGGACATTTATATAGCTCCTTTTACATTTCAAAATGATATTAATTCATTGTTCAGACAAGTTGCATCTGAGCTTGTATGATTAGTCAGCATAAGCTTGGTTCAGTAACGGAAAGACTGCATTCCTTAAAAGAAATGTTTCTTTGTATGGGTAGTCAGTTTGAAGGTAGATATGCTATATGCCTTTTTAAACAGCAGGCTTCACAGGTGAACTATGTAGATTTTACTTCAGTGCTTTTATATGTATTGAATTTGTGTAACATGGTAGACAATTGGTTTGAATCTAAATATGGACAGTGCAGGTTCAAACAGTTACAGTATAGTGACCTTAAGCAAACCCTAAACAAACAGTTGCTCAGCAGCATTGATTAATGCTGTCAACTGATTGACCCCTGAACCTGAATGTTGTTCATTGCAGAGTTCTTTGTCATTTGGATTTGATTGGACTGCATCGCATTAATGGACAATGTTTTCAGAACATTCCAGATCTCATGCCGTGCCTCACATTTCTAGATCTTACAAAATGTAATGAGGTGAGTACATCATGCCTCTATTTCAATCACGGGCTTGTATTGTCAGATTGGATGCACCTGTGATGAGATGTCTTTCTATAAATGTGTGCATACAAAAATTACAAATCATGTACTTTTAATGAGTTAATGAAGTGATGTGATTGATTCTCTACATTTGCCTTTTAATGTCATTGCTGAGGGCCATGTCACAGAGCAAATGTGATTAATGATGTCTATAATCAATTGAGGTTAGGTAGGTATGTTGGCATATTTATTCTTCATCTTGTAATAACTTGGGAGAGATGCCACAGTATGCAAAATAGGTGCAAGTTATGGTGATCGGTGTTTCCCGTGAGCTGTGCAGCCTAGCAGTTAGTTTTCGGTATGCAGACTGGGTGCTATATTTTATTTATATATAATATATATTTTTGTGTTAGTAAAATTATTGAACGGTGGTTTTCGTTGTGTTTTAGATAGATGACAGTGTGTTGTCAGAGGTGGTTTGCAGAAAGACGGATATTACTGCTCGGGACTATTATGGTGAACCTTACCAAAGTGCAGCTGACAGCTGACACTGGGAGGGAAATGTGAACAACATTCCACTTGAAGTTGAATTTGATATAATGCCATTAATTGTGTATAACAGCAGGCTTAAAGAAGAAGCTCCGCACCAAGAGGAGTAGCATCATTGGACATTTGAACCTATCCAAGGGCAGAGAATCTGAAGAATTGTGTATACTGCACAGCTGGTTCAATTCTGCATTTTCAGCATAACTTGAATTTGCATTTGAGTGTTAAAAAGCTAAAAGCTACTGTGGACCAATATACAGAGGTGATATTTTAGAGAGACATTGTGTTCATGACTTGTGTGGTTTTGCTGTTGAGCACAGCAATTGCAATATTTGATCCCTACTGCAGCATACAGTTTTTAAATTCCAGATTCGACCAGTCCTTGGTTCTGCAAGTAGACAAAATAACATCACATCATAGGCGTAGCTACATGGAGGCACGAGGAGCTCCTCTTGCTTTCTTATAGACTGGAACTTCGATTTACCAAACCCCGCTACACCTGGATGAGTTCTGCAGTTGCCTCCTCTTGAATTTCAGTCTGGCTACGCTCCTGCATCACATCAATTTAATTTAATATATTGTTTTCTAGTCTGATGACTCCTATAGTACCACTGTAATAAATGTTGGTATTACACAAAGCTCATGTTATGGTGACGCAAGATATATAAAGGATGTTGTGATGTATTAAACGTTAAAATATCAGCATTAGGTGCAAACTTCAACCTCCTGGCTTTTGCAGTAGTGTAGCCCTATGAGACATGAAGATAAGCACATTGATGGTTGGATGTGGGAATCAAATAAGCATCAAACAATCCTTGCAGCAGACATTGAGGAAGTGATCTACATTCTACAGATGCTTGTTCCAATGCCAAAGGACTGTTGCTTGACACAGCTAACACCACATATGACCAGAATAAGGCAGTCAGACAACCTAAGGTTTAATGAGTGGTTTGATAAGGTTTTCGAAGATCGCGTGATCATTTTGTGAGATGTCGGAGATTGTCGTCGAAGTGTTCCTGTATTATCAGATTGACACAATTTCTATCAAGCGTTCTAGCCCATCGCTATCTATGGAATGTACTCAACAATATTAAAAATACAGTAATCGCCAATCATTTCAACATTAAACTTAAAAGTTATTGGTTTAGTTATATTATACTTGGACGGATGTTATTGGATGTAAATGTCTGCTTAATGGAATAATTTCATAACATTTGTATCTATTACGGCAATGTTACTTTGCAGTAGCCTTTTGTTCTTCATGTTGCTTTTATGTACAGTGCATATCATGGATAGGACGAAATATCGTTTAGTACGAAGTGATAGCTTGGTCCGTTCACACATCAGTTCATTTTAATGTTAAATTATTCTCTTACAACGAAAGCAGAATGACACAGGTTTGATATGCACTAGCCCCACAAGATTGTTCAGCCTTTCACTCCCTAGGGGCGAAGGTAAAATCAACAGTAGGATGGATCGGCGCCTAAGAGGCTGCCTCCTCTCTCTGACCGCATTCAGTTTAAAGTCCTTACTTTGGTCCTCAAATAAACTGTGACTTGTGTTGTATTGTCAGGTATTGTACTCCACGTTTATATTGTGATCGAGCCATCGGCAGTAAAGATCCGGAGAAATCTGACTTCTTTGTCCCACGAGCTAGGACTACGATTGCTCAAACTCGAGCAGGCTTTGCCACCCATTGGGCCCTCTTTATGGAATCCCTTCACTTCACTTTGCGTGAGACTTTCCTTTAACGGATCATTGTCTTCATCTCTCTCTCTCCTTAAAACATATTTCTTCTCTCGGGGTTCTGCACTTTAAAGCGCTACTGAATGAAAACGGCTGTGGCGGCGCTATATAAAGTTACTAATTACATACATTACATTACATTACATAAAGTTATAAAATGACTCTTGTGTAACTTGTTATCATGTGTTCCTACTATTTCATGTAATCATACTGCGGTTTGTCAGTTTTAATTTAATAAACGAATACATGTATTATCAAGTTCTTAGCTGTGCATAAAACTCAGTTTTTATGTGGTGCTATATTTTCGGAGATACGCATTGCACTGTTCACACCCGCTAATCCTCATGACCGTCGTTAGATAAACTGCCCACAAGTTATAACCATAGAGATGTATAATATATAAATATAACACTAGAGGCCTGATCTGCTGTTATTTTTGAAGCCGCCGATTCAAAACGTATACCGCAAGAGTCAAGGCCGTTTTTGCAACTGTTTCCGTTAGAATGACATGCACAGGATCGAGAAATCGACGTCATCGTCGACGTTTATTGCGTGGACACGTCACCAGTTATGTTAATGAGCGCTGGCTGACGTCATGAAAGCTTTATTTCACAGTGCAACATCAGCTGTGATAGGCTACACAAAGTAAACATCGATATCTATATTTAGAATGTATAGCCGGCGGGTCAAGGTCGTTAGCGATGTGGCCTCACTGAGTTCTGAAGAGATTACACGTCATACGGACTCTAGCGCTTATAATATATCTCATTGGTTATAACGGTTCCTATTTAGGCAACGTCTAGATGGCGATAATTATGTAGTACACAGACGTCATAGCGCTAGATCTCTACACACACATATCTATTCTGGGCTGTGAACGTGATTTTTCGTCGCTGTATGTCAACAAAACTCGTGTAGAATTTCTGATAAAAAGAGGTCATGAATCGAAATCCATGTTGAAAATTCCATTGGAAGACGGTCTTCGGTAGAAGCGGTAAATGCTAAACTTGTAACGTTAAACTGTCACAAAACAAGTGGTAAGATAGAGTAGAGCGCATTGGTTATAACGGTTCCTATTTAGGCAACGTCTAGATGGCGATAATTATGTAGTACACAGACGTCATAGCGCTAGATCTCTACACACACATATCTATTCTGGGCTGTGAACGTGATTTTTCGTCGCTGTATGTCAACAAAACTCGTGTAGAATTTCTGATAAAAAGAGGTCATGAATCGAAATCCATGTTGAAAATTCCATTGGAAGACGGTCTTCGGTAGAAGCGGTAAATGCCAAACTTGTAATGTTAAACTGTCACAAAACAAGTGGTAAGATAGAGTAGAGCGACGGATGTGGAGCCTCCCCTACAGATGGAACAGGAAACGCCCTCCTCCGACTGTCGATTAAAGTCGCTGCTAAGAGATGGTCACATCGTGTTCTCTGAAACTTACGATGCCGTAAAATATCGTGCCATCTAAACGCATGTGTTGTATATAATTATTTATTTATTTTAAACCCAAACACGAGCCTATTTAGAGTCTGCATTGTACGGGAATGCATTGATTGATTTTCAACAGTTATTATTAACAATTGAACTTCGCAGTTAAAATGATCTTCGCCTGAGGCTTTATAATAATAATATATTCGTTTATTAATTCAGACTGACAAGTAGACAGTAAGATTACTTGATATAGTAGTAACAGATGATGACAAGTTAAACAGGAGTTGAATTTAACTGTATGGCAGCGTGCAAAGCGCCCATCTGCTCATTTTAAAGTCACCCTATGGAGGTCAAAGGATGAGTCAACATTGAGCTAGTGGGTATCGAACCCACGTCCTTCTGATCTTCGCTCCAGCGTGTAACCATTCAGCCATCTCCCCACCGCATCCCCATGCAGTGTAGACTGTGTAGCTCTACAGTTGTTGACTCTTACATATGTATGGCTGGGCTGGGAGCACCTCTGGGTAGCTATCTTGAAGGGATGTTATATAAATTGTCTGAACGAAGTAGTTAATGACTGACAAAAACATTTAATACAGTGATATAATTATATAGTTAATATGGTATGATATACAACACTGCTAGTTACCTAACATCTTTACCAAACCTTGCAACTGTTTCAGAGGGTCTTCTATTTGCAGCACTTAAGATAAAGATTTTAATGATACAAAATTGAATAAGAATTTTTTTATTAGCAGTGTTTGTTCTCATATTTAGGGTCACATTTGTTTCGATACTTGGCCTTTCAAAATGGATCCAGAGCAAATTCGTTCATCGGAGGTTGCGACTCCTTCGTCAAAGAAAAAACACTGGGAATATCCATGGACTCTCGAGGAGATGAGAAAAGCGGCAGGGCAATGGAATCTTGCTAGTGATGTTGGCGTGAGTCTGTGGTTTTACCATTAATTTGTTATATGTGTATGTACCACATTTTTATTTTATTGTTTATGTACCACTGTTTTTACTGCAACTGTTTGTCTGTTTCTGTTGATTCTGCCAATTGTATTAATAAATGTACAACATCTTGCTTGTTTGTTAACTGGTTTTGGTTGTTGATTCTACCCCAGTCTTGGAGTTTCGTATTAATAAATGTACGTTTGTATGACCATTCCGCTTGAAAACCTCTGTTTGTTTGGCCCGGGT
Source organism: Aporrectodea caliginosa (assembly GCA_020284085.1). Classification (NCBI taxonomy): domain Eukaryota; kingdom Metazoa; phylum Annelida; class Clitellata; order Crassiclitellata; family Lumbricidae; genus Aporrectodea; species Aporrectodea caliginosa. The sequence goes on along the minus strand of JACEVL010000791.1, from coordinate 28,797 downwards.
CCATCTGTTTTTGAGTGGCGCTATATAAATGCTTGAATTATATTGTAAACCTCCAAATTTTAGTAAAGTTCTTCACAAAGGCTAATTCAGTTGCAGAACCCTGGGAGGTTGCCTTTTGGCTGTGCCATCTTACTTTTCAGACACCCAGGGGATGTTTAACCCATTAACGGCGGGTGGGATTAGTTTTTCATGCATTTTAGTACACGTTCATCATTAAAGTGTTAAAGACCAACAGGTGCTCAGAGGTGAAAGATTGAACACTTCTTTGCTTTGCATTTATTTATTTAACATTTTTTACTATTTAGATGTTGCAACACCTACAAGAATTTTCACAGAAATTGCTGTCACAGACACACGAGATTCAAGAACAGGTCGACAGTCTCAGTCACGATGCTAAGGTAAAGTGTGGATTCAGATCTGTTATTGACTTTCTAGCTGTCAGCTATGCGCTGCAAATAAGGCACTACACTGCATTATCCCTTTAACGATGAGAGGGATTAGTTTTCCATGCATTTTAGTACACACTTGTCATTAAAGTGTTATACTTTTGTTTCAGTGTCTTTGTTCCACTTGCTTTGTTGCACTCAATTGTTCCAAAATTGCTATGTTGCACTCATTTGTTCCAATTGCGTACTGTCAGACCATAGCCTGACATTTGGTTTCCCTGACTTATCAGGTATCAACTGGGCTTCTCTGTTAGACTGTGATTTGTACTAATATTTCACTTGCAATGGGCATCGACTGATGAGTTGTGTATTACCATTAACGGTGCTATAGAAGTCATTACATTAGACAGAACAGATCATGATTTTAATCTATATTTATTTAGAGTACACCATAGATTGTCTCTCTGTCTTGGTGGAAGAGTCTTGTGGATGTTGACCTGGTTACAACTTGGTTCTGGTGCACCATTGTTTGATGCCGTGTGCATTAGACTCAGACATTATAGAATTTGACAATTAACAATAATAATTTATATGTAGTATATTTATTAATTTCGTACTTTTGATTGTACTCTGTCAATTTACAGCTGACCAACATTCGACTTCACAATGTGTTTAATGATTTCGTGATGCTGGCCAACACACAGTTTGTGGAAAATGTGAGTTTATGTTTTTGCATTAACAAATAGAAATCTGGTCAAGGAATGAGGCGTAGTTTCTCTTTTTGTCACAGGTAATTTTGTAGCGTTATGTAAAAGGACTGTTTTCATTTACGTAGCACCAATTTCAGTCACTTTCATTGAACAACATAAAAACAAAAAATAGTAGTCAGTTTTGTTTATTTCTTCCTTATTTTTTATTCCTGCATTTAATAAAAACCACTATTCTAATGTCAGAGCATCAGTTAATCCTGTGCACAAAGGACTTGAGGTTTGAACTCACACACTGTTACTACTTTTCTTCCAAGCATATTCTGGCATTACAGCTTTTACTTCCAATGCATAACTGGTTTTCTTCCCTAAGCATATCTATACTCATAAATTTTCTTTCAAAGTATATTTGTACTTTTCCTTTTAAAGTATATCTGTGCTTATAAGTCTTCCTATCAAAACATATGTGGTGTAATAACTTTTCATTTCACAGCATATCTGATTTAGTAAATTTTCGTTCCAAAGCATATCTGTACTTATAGCTTTTGTTTCCAAAGCATATTTGTTCTTCAATCTCAGAATTCTCTTGAATCTCACTTTAATTTAAAAAAAATCTTAATGAAAGCTGATAATTCCTTTTAGCGTGTCTATGATGAGGAAGTTGTCGGCGTGGAGCCAACAGATGGAAATAAGAAACTTGAAGAAAAGGTTAGCAATGTTATTCAACATTCAGAGAAATATGTTGCCAATATGTCTATTTGTATAATTCGTATGTTAGGTGCCTTTAGAGGTTCTTTAAACCTCTCAAAAATGCAAGAGACAACTTGGTAAATTTGAAAGAAAATTTATGTATGTATTTATATATGTATGTACGACAATGTATGTGTTTACATATGAATGTATATGTACTTATATATGTTGTATATATGTACAGCAGAAACTCTTCATGAAACTGCCTTTGGAAGGCATATCAGGAACAGGTAAAAACAAGCCATAGAAAGCCATGCTTTCTCAGTGGTAGGCCCAGCTGTCTGGAATGGACTGCCATTGGAATTGCGCCTGCTTCCCAGAATGTTCTCTGACACGTTTTATACTAATCTAAAAACTGGTCTTTTTGGCCGTGCTGGAGTCAGGAGTACCTCTGAGTAGTTCCCTTGAAGAGGTGGTATATAAATCCCATGAACGAATGAATGAATGAATGAATGAATGAAAGCTTATGCACACGCAATGTGTCATTTTCTATAACTGAAATAAGTTTGGAATCGATATCCTTGACCATGTAAACGTTTATAAGACTTTGTGTTATAATGCAATATGTTATAATGGGGTTCTGTTACATGTGCGAGTGTGTGTGTTGTATCTTTGTCTTACGGACTGACCTGGATTACAGCTTGGTTTTGGTTTTGGTGCTCCATCGGTTGATGCCTTTTGCATTAGACAGCACAACAGAAGATACAAATTACAATTACATAAGTGTGTCATTTCTATTTTACTGTGTGTTGCTGTTCTGTGTTTTTTCAGGAGAAGACACAGGAGCAGAAAGAACTGGAACTCATTCCAAAGATCAAACAAGCAATTTCGCTCGGGCTCAACGTCTTTGACACTGCTTATGAGAAGCTCGACATGAACATTGCCAATTCTGAGTCAGATGATGAAGATACCACAAACAGACCCAATGTCTACCTTGAGCCTAAGGTATCTTCATTATTGTCTTTAAGGTATTGTCATTGTTGATGTAAGGTATCGTCATTATGTATCTATAGGGGTGAGTTCCTTGTTCAACTCGTTCTTAGGCAGCGCCGTTATTGTCCCTGTAATATAATATTGTGTCTAAGGGTTCTTTCAAGTTTTTTTCAGTTAGCGCCTTAGTAGTTTCTTGAAGGGGCGCTATATAAATGCTCTGAATGAATGAATGAATGAATATAATATTGTGTCTAAGGCTTTTTCATTATTATGTGCTAGATATCTTCATTATTGTACCAGATATATTATTTTCATGGTTGTGTTTAATGTATCTTTGTTAATTTTCCAAATGTGTCATTAGTGTTACCTAATCTATTCTAGTCAATAGTCACTTAGAGCAAAAAGGTTATGAGTTTGATGTCCTTATACCCAGTGATGCCATCGTTTTGGCAAGGTTGTCTCTTCATTGTTTTGTTGATGATATCTTTATTTTTAAAAATAAAGTTGTCTTCATTGTTTTGCCAAAGATACCTTTATCTTGAATGTGAATGTAGTTTAGCTGTTGTAAGTTGTCTCAAATGCTTTTTCCTGTCATAAAATCTTAAACAAAACAAGTTGCTTCAATGTCAACATTATCAATTATTATTGTCAACTTTTTTAATAAATAAACTAGATGGCGTAAATTAAAAAGAACAGTTTCAAAATAAACTAAAATGGACTTCATTCATTTTGATAGACTTGATAAATAAATGTAACATTAGTGCTTATATGAATGAAATGAAAGGTCTAAGATAAACATAACTATCATGATCTTCTGTTTTGAATAGGACCCGTACTTACATCGTCCTCTGCCGTGCCTTATCGGTTCAGATCAGTTCTTCCAGACGGATAATCTGGGTCTTGGTAATCTCATGGTTGGTGAGTGTCACAATACACTCGATCCTCCATCTAATATTCTTCATTATAGCACAGGTTCTAATCGATAAATCTAAACTGTATAAAAATAATTTTGTTAATAGATATATTTTCTTTAATTAAGTTACATTTAGCTGTCTATAAAATTTACCACTGTTATAGTCTATAAGATATGGATGTAATTGTTGTGTACAATGTACTGCATATGTGGTTATATGATGCAAATAAAGACTACTTAAGATATGGATGTAATTGCTGTACAATGCATGGTAAGTGCATGAAGTGGTCGTAATCTCTCAGTCGCAGGTTTGAACCTTGAGTAAGAGTCCTTGCAACGACCCTGGAAAACAGAAGAATTTGGTATGATCGTAAGCTGGAAAATGATTGGCAAGTCGTGCAATGTGTTGGCCCTGTGGACTTCGTCCACTGAGGAGCAATGTAATTGAAGCTTCATTTTGCTATGTTCCACTAGGGAAGTGAGAGCTTCACTTACTTAATGGATCACAAAGTGAATCCAGCTGTTGGATATGACCTCATCCTGATACAATGATGTTATGAAATGGTATTTTGCAATGGTAACTTTGTAATAAGTAATATCCAGTTCAGCTCCATGCTTAGCTTAAACACATTTGTAAACCTCTCAGTTGTTAGACATTTTAGTTTTCATGTTTTGTAGATGAGATAGATGACCAAGAAAGTGACCACATGTCAGATGCTGAGGTAGGTGGTCCTCCTGTTCCAAAGCCACCTCCGTTGCCCGAAAGAAAAAGGGAAACTGATTCTGATGAGGTATGATATTACAGACGCCTTCTATGGTTTTGTTCTGTTTCTAAAGCTCACTCTTTATTTCTGGTAATTCTTGTGTCTGTTCACCACCTTCACACCATCTTCTATTTGAGTCCAATCATCATGGACTCTCTGTCTTTGTGATGGTGTTAAAAGGCTCTATATAAGGCCAAAACAAAATAATGCGTTGCATACATTCATGATGGACCGATGTTCGCTTTTTGTTTTAGACCCAACTGGAAATGTTTGGTAGAAAAAATTTAAAAAAAAAAATTATTTAACATTTGTTCGCATTATAACATGAATTTAACCTTTGCGACATTGATAAAATTGCGCGGTTTCCTGGATTTCGCATCAAAAGCCGCGTAGGGATTTTTTTGGCCTCAGCAAGGTGAAATATGATGACGATATATTCGTTTATTATTATACAATGATGCAGCATTGCATAAAAATATTTTACAAAATAAAATTTTTCCTACCTACCTTTGATTTTAAAACCACTGTTACCGGAAACACACCTATTTTTTTTGGGCCTAAGTAGCTGGATACATGCATGCATATATTCATGATTGACCGATGTTCAAAACAGCATTGTTGAAAGGGTGTGTGTATGGTCACATTACTTTGACCTTTGTATATTTTTGGGACACAACTTCTTTCTTCCATCTTACTGATAACCACATAATGTGTGGCACAGTGTAATCTGATCAGTAGCACTTTTGATATACATACTTCAACGATTGTGGGTTCAGGCCGGCTGAGTGGACTCCTTGTAATGACCCTTGGTCCTTGTTTACACTGCAAAGTTGAATTTGGTAATGACGTTCACACTTCTGCAAAGTTGAATTTGGTAATGACGTAAGCTGGGAGGTACACAGCAAGCCCTATGATGAACTGGTCCCACGTCCAGAACCTTGGGTTTGACCACTGCAGGCTCAAGGGCCGAAGAGTAGATAATGATCACCTCCCCAATGCTCCTGTGTGGGATATGAGATACCAATATACAGAGTATGTCAGAGAGATTCGTAAAATGTACTGTACAGATCAGTTAAAAATGTGAATTAAATTTGTTGCTGCAGAGTGATGAAGACTTATTCGGTGAAAGTAAGGCAAAAGTTGTCACCCAAAACTATGTGAATGATGAGGAAGAAGATGATGAGGAGAAAGCTTTGAAAGATGACAAGGCAAATACTGCAAAGGTAAAGGCCACAGCAATGAAATTGTTTCTGATGTGATTTCTGTCTAGCTGCTTTAGTTTGACAAAAGGTCCAGTGGTTGGCCGTATCAAAACCTCGTTAATTTTAAGACATCCATAGCAGGTAGAAAAGCACGGATAAGAGCAAAGTTTTAGTCTAGTGTATTGCTATAATGGACAAGGAAAAAATTGAAATGCGAAAGGTGCATGCACGGGTTATACGTTGATATTTGGTGGACTTAGTACTCTGCCAGGTTAAAGAAGAAAATAATTTTAAATTTTTTCCAAACATTGAAACTGATTGCTAAATGAAAGTCTTTCTCTTAAGAATTACCACTTTATTGCCACAAATAACTTGAGAAACACTTACAGCTTAACCTAACACTTTATGACGAGCTGCATTGGTTTCCCAGTTACTTTTAGTGCACTCCGTCGTTAAAATGTTATGGCGCACTGTTTCAGATCTTTGTTAGGGGTATTTCAAGGAACTGTTTAATGTTCAAATACTAAAAGAAATGAATGGGGAAAAGGTTTTGTTTGACTGACTATTGTTTTTTTGCGTTCAGAATCCTATGTCTGACCTTCAGTCTGAGCTGAGCAGAAAGCTTGGTGGCGATTCCTCATTTTCTGCAGGTCCTCCACCAAAGCGGCAAGGCTCTGTGGATAAAGAAGGAGCACCATCAGCCAGACCAAGGGGCAGTAAATCCAGAACACAGCACAAGGAAGGTAAAACTGTCTTTATTGATATCTGTTTTTGGAATCAACAAATTTGTCTGATTGAAAAGTTGGCTTCAAATAATGAGAGCTCTTCAGAAACATTTGTATGTGAAAAGAAATTTTGATGAGAGAGTGGGAAATGGTTGGCTGAGTTTGAACACTGTACAAAAAAAGCCCATAAAGCCCACAAATATTTTTTAATATTCAGCCAAATATGATCATTTTAATTATATGCCAAATATGATCATTTGAACACACATTGTGACTAAATATGAATATGATTTGTAGGTAATGGCAGTTGTGGGACATAGGACAAGTAAGATGTGCTAAACATTTTAATTTGTAAACATGGGGAAAAGACTAGGCATAGATATTGTTATAGCTAATTTCTGATGTAAAAAGTTAGAGTATGGAAATTAAATCTCTAATTGAAGCTTTATTCTAATGTAAGCGTGTAATAACTCCGTTTGCAAAAGTGTGCATGTGAATGTTTACCAAATTATTTAAACAATTGGCCCTTTTGCATTGGTTTGAATTACTTAGAGATGAAGTGCAGTGGTAAACGTTTGCAAATCTCACAGGAAAATTTATACCTACTTGTTATTTCCTCATTTGACCTGTTTCTAGGTGATCGTGACCTTTTTGCCAGTGCACTTGATGAACCATCGGATGACATCTTCAGTCAGCCCAGCCGTCTTTTCTCTTCACGTCCTACGCTCTTTGATGATGATGAAGATGAAGTTAGATTTACTTTATGCTGTTTGATGAAAGGGATGCATGACGGTAATGTAATATGATGAAACAATTGTTTAGGTAAGTAATTAAGTATATTCTTGATTAAACCGGTTGCAGAAAACCGCACTCCGGTGTACAAACATCGTATGACCAATACAAAATCAATAGGAGTACAGCATTCTTCCTATAAATGTTTTCCTTATATTATTATCTGTAAGAGTCTGGGTCATGTCATAAGACCGTGGACAGAGGGCGTGGGTATTTGATTTCTTTAGTAAGAGCAGCTTATGTAAAACGTGCCCTGGGTTTTTAGAGCAGCAGTGAGGAGACCGGTATCAGCCTGCTGGCTGAGTTGGTCAAAGGATCAGACCGGCTGTCAATGGGGAGGTACCTCAGCCAAGTCATCCTACTTAATCAAAGCCAATGAATTTTATATTTATTTCATCCACAGTTTTGCTACTGTTCCTTTTTTGTGAAATTTGAATTGCTGTTGAGCAACTACGGAATGTGTTTCATAAGCGCATGAGTTTACGTATTATACACTAAAATCTGGTAACATAATTTGATGTAATGTGGTCTAGCACATGAATGAAAGATTTAATTATACATTAACAACTTCATAACACCTTTACAAAGATATTTACTGCACATCAGATGCTCCTAATACTTCTTTGGCAAACATTTTATGTGATTATTTTTACAGGTATTAATAATATGTTATTGGCAATATCATATTTTTATTTTATGTAATATAATTTTATAGCTTTTGTCATGTCATATATAATATATATAGTTTATATAAATATGTATTTATCTTATGCTTAAGTGTTGCTTGTACCTTTTAAGCAGAGTGGAGGATTATTTGGTACCCAGAAAAGTCAGCCAAAGCCAGAAAAGCCAGTGCCTGCGCCTACTGCAAATAAACCAGTTCCTGCCAGTAAAGGTGAAATTACTTACGTGAAAAATGCCAGATTTATTAGTTTCTATGAATCTTGAGCAAGCTGTTCTTGGTATGTGAGACTCAGTTTAAGTTTGCTGGGATTTTATTCCTTTTGCGTCATCTTCTTTATTGCACTTGTTACTTTTGTATGTATGTATGTATGTATGAGCACTTGTTATAGCGCCCCTTCAAGATTTCTACTCAGAGGCGCTCCCGACTACAGCGCAGACACTGAATCGGAGTTTCACGCCGAAGCGCATGAGCAATTGCAAGTGAAGGACTTGCCCGTGGTCCCTACGTGGTGGCTTGAGGTGGATTTGAACCCGCAACCCTCCGGCTGCAAGGCACCGAACATACCCCTACACCACCGCGCCCCAGTCAGCAGATCTGTATCTGAGACAGATAATGAAAATAAATTAACACAAATAACTTGTTCAGACTAGTCATCCAGAGTCTGCTCAGCAAGCTCAAACCCATAATTATTGTATTACATATCCAGCGCACTACTGAATAGGCATCTGATGATAGAAATTGATGATTCGTTGTAAGGTTTGTGCAAACAAAAGGTTATCTGTAGTGGCCGTTTTCTTGTTTACGTGTATGTCAAAAGATTGCAACAGAATCGTGCTTCTCTTGAGACTGTTCTTTGATTCTGATAGTTGGGCTCCACAAGTGTGTGAGAGTCACCACTTGTGACTTGCTCCAATTATGTGAACCTCATTTATGAACTTGCAATTTAAACTTTGAATGTCTTTAGACGAGAAAGTAATCATGCTGGGTGTGTTGCGTTACTTTCTTAGCATTTGGTGTATATGGAAGTCATTTTGCTCATTGCTTTGTGTTGCATTTCATATAAATTGAAGTCATTTTGCTCATTGCTTTGTGTTGCATTTCATATAAATTGAAGTCATTTTGCTCATTGCTTTGTGTTGCATTTCATATAAATTGAAGTCATTTTGCTCATTGCTTTGTGTTGCATTTCATATAAAGGAATTGCTTTGTGTTGCATTTCATATAAATTGAAGTCATTTTGCTCATTGCTTTGTGTTGCATTTCATGGGAAGTCATTTTGCTCATTGCTTTGTGTTGCATTTCATATAAATTGAAGTCATTTTGCTCATTGTTTTGTGTTGCTTTTTCAAGAGCCTGACAGCCGGACATCCAGCACGCCACAGTCCACTGGAAGAAATGAAATCTCAGAAGAAAAGCAGAGCAGCAAGAAAGGAAAGGGTTTGTTTGATGTTGGGGATGATGATGAGGAAGAAGATCTATTTGCAACACCGACTGCAGCTGCCAGGCAAACTAAAGGTTGTTGTCATATTTTGACAGGTTCTTAGAGGGTCTATATATGCATACATACATACATACATACATATTATACACACTCACATTATGTATATGCATATGTACATATATGTATATGAATACATATATGCAGAAATACATGCATAAATTTATATTTGCATACAGACATGCATCAGTAACCAACATCATCATCAACAACTCATTTACTGAACCCAAATACAAGATATAGTTTTATAAAGAGGAACAGTTGATCAGGTTACAGAAGGCAGACACTCATTCATTCCAGAAATTTATATAGTGCCTCTTCAAGAAGCCTACTCGGAGGCTTCTTGAAGTGGCCTCTGAGATGACCTCTGAGTAACTCGTAAGTAAATGATATTAATTACTGTTTGCTATAGAAATGAAGAAACCGGCTGTGTCGTTATTCGATGATGAAGAAGAGGAAGATGATTCAGATATCTTCAGCAGCAAAAACAAATCTTCCCTTCCAGTTGCAAACAAACCTGCAGACAACGAAAATAAGCCCAGGGTTAGTGTACATCTCTGGCAGTTACGAACAAAATGTTGCATTTTCTTGTCTGCCAGAGCTGTTGGCGTTGATCTTATCTTGCCCTATAACAGTCTAATATTTGATTTTTTAACCTATTTTGATGTCTGTTGTACCGTATTGCGGGGCAACTTCTGTAGCTCATTTATCAGGTAATTTACAATCAAATGCACTGGTTTGTAATTCATAAGCCTGTCACATTCAAGACATGCCACATTTGCAGTTATTTAAAAAGGAACTGCATATTTTCTAACTGATCACAGATGACTGTCATTTGTGTCGAGTTGTTTATTATGGTTTTTAAGTTTGAATCTTTGCTTTAGTAGATCATGAATATGACCCATTTTCTTTATTTTTGATTTACTAGTTAAAATCGTTCACTGATATTCTTGCTGACATTGTTATTGCTTGTTAAATAGTGATCCTAATTACCGTAAGCAAGTCCTTATGGTCCAGTGTCATCTACCTAATAACATACTTACATTATGTTAAACTTGTATCCTTGTCAGTTTTTGGGATCAGTGAAATGGAGATGATGAGGGAAATATGTAGTCAGTACTGCACGTTTGATTTGGTTTCAGCTTCCAGCTGGAGCAGTTTCCATCTTCGGTGGTGGCGATAATATCTTTAAGGCAGCCATCCAGAAGGCTAAGGATGATGACGACCAGGTAAATATTATGACTTGTCAATAGTCAATTGAACTTCAAAGTAAGTAAGTAAGTAAAGGAAAGCTTTAATGTGGATGCTTCTGAGCACATTCAGAATTAAATTGTAAGTAGAATTTTCGGTGTTCGATAGTTTTGTATGAAATATACCGGGTAATGATTTTTTGATGAAGCAAATTATAATTAGGCAAGAATTTATTTATAACTACTTAATATAGACTTTTTATGTTCTATGATATGATGGTACCAGGTAGATTTCGATGGGATTTCTCCAAAAAGAAACTGCAGATTCTCTTCTAACCTCAGCAACCATCTAAGCAACTACCTTAACAATAATCTACGCAATGGTCGATTGATACTCTGTATATTACAAATTATCAACAAAATATGCTGTTATATTAATGATTGATGAAACTAGGGTGAGCCTGATAGTGGAACCTTATGTTACTTTGGGTGCGTATCTGTTGATACAGTTGTACAGAACAGTCTTAACTATTTGTTTGTATGCGCTAGTATTATGGTGAACAATAAAAAGTAATGATTGATTGATTAATTGATTACAGAGGGTTGCCAGAGTAGTCCCTTTGTTAGATTTGATTAGATTAAATCTGAAATAAATGATGTGTATAGGATGATGTTGCTGGGAGGAGCACAATCAGCGATAAGTCGCTTTCAAAGCCAAGCGCAGTGGCGAAGTCACTGAAGCCAACCACGGCATCGAGCACTCCTTCTTCCACTATGTCCAGCAGCAGTCTCTTCGCCGAAGATCCGGAACTTTTCACAACTATGAGCAAGTCAAAGTCCTCCGCAGCTGACCTCACCAAGGAATCAAGGTCAGTTGGGTGCTGTAGAGCCATCAAATCAAATTTTCTTATTGTTTCACATATCAGTTAGAGTCCATGAGTACAGCATTTCTGCAAAAAACAATTATTAAAATTTAGGTACAGATTGGTTGAGTACTTAGTGAAGGGAAACAGTTGAGAGTTCCAAAAGGGACCTGCTTTTAAAATGGCTTCCATTCTTTGTTTTGTTTCCTGCTGTTGTCTTGTAAAACCGATTTTATTGTTCATACATGTTACCATCGTATAAGAAGAGAAGAAGAACTGTACCTGAGAGGCAGCCATAGGTATGAAGTGTTAGTGACCTCAATTTCCTTAGCTTTGGCAGTTGAGAGTGGGTGGCCAGTCCTTTCTGTGTTCCAGTTTCGAGTCAGCTGAGTTGGTGATGTGCAGGTGCATTGATGCAGCACATCAACTCGCGGCCATCATGCCTTCTCATTTATTGGAACATCCTCCTGGAACAGTCTTCGATTACATTTATGTACTGCAGTCTTTGACTTTGTGCACTACACAATTTGCAAACAGTCTTAACATGCACTTGTTTACATCTGTTAGATAGTCACAGGTGCAGCACTTTTGTGACTTACTTAATCATTAAGTGTCTTGAAACATATATAGTATATACCCTACGTAAATTGTTTTAATTGAATTTATAGCTGCATCTGGTCTAATGTGGAAAATTCATCTTAATTGGAAGTGGTTGACAGTTCTAGAAGCTAAATCTGCAGTTAACTTTAAAAGTGCAAATGATGTAATAAAACAGGTTTAAGAAAGTTATTGCTGTGAAACGAAGACTCGTCTTGTTCTAGTGAATGATTGGTCGGATTAGAATTCCCGTTGCTTTGCTTCATGTAGCATTTTTATGTGTGCTTTACAGCCAGCCAAAGCTGAAAACCGGTTTCAGCTTGTTTGCCGATGAAGATGATGATGATCTTTTTGCATCATTGAGTAAACCTACCACTTCTACAGGAAACAAGGTAACTATTCATCATGATAATTAATAAATCATCGCGATAATTTAAATCCTCTTAGAGGTACTGAAAAGGTGCTGTGCAGGCATCCATCTGTAAAAGTATGTAAATAGACTGTGCCTGCGAATTGGACACATTGCTGTTATGTGGACAGATTGCTTTAATCAAAAACAAATGGAGGACAATCTGGCCTAACACCAATTTTGAACCCAAAGTATGTAGTTTTTTTTATCAGTTATTCTGTAGTAATTCCTAAATTTTGTCTAGTTTCTGCATTTATGTATTTGCTGAAAGCAACATTTGTTTGAAGGTATTCAGTTTATTAAGTCATTGTCTATGTTGACAACCAACTGTTCCACTAGAGTTGGAGGCTCAGAATTTATTTCCTTCTGATATAAGCTAAAATCCTGTTAAGTGCATGGATGCAATGTTTTGGTGTGGTACACTGATATTATGTTATACTGTGAGATATTGTTGCAGTGTTATATGAATTTGCACTATGTTGTACCATGGTAAATTGGTATCATGCTATACTGTGGTACATTGATATAGTACTATTCTAATCTTATTTGAAATTTTCTGTAATCCCATTGTAACTATGCTCAAGACCGCGATCACTTGTCCAGGGTTTGTCAAGTTGAAAATAAAGAGCAAGTTAATTAATTCTGGATTGCATTGTCTTATTTCAATTGTTGTTGGTTAGACTACTGGAAAAGAACCAGAGGCAAAGAAGAAGACCAAAAAGTTTCTGTTTGAAGTCATATTCTACAAATAATCGATGATGAGGGAGATGATGGTGATCTGTTTGCTCTTCCAAAGTCTTCAGCTAAAAAGGATGATAAAAAGTGATTTCATTGTTACAATTGTGTATTAGGCTCTAAGAATTCCTAAATAAATAAATGTTAATTTTCTACATTGTTGACCCCTAATAATTTTCAATTATTTAATTTAAATTTAATCAATTTAAATTGCATGTTAAACATCATCCATTGCAAACAACCAATACTGAGGAGGTGAAACTATTGCTGTGTTTTAGAAAATCCAAACATCTTGACCTCATAAGGTATTCTTGATGATGGCTCCAAAAAGTTGTGTTAAAATGAGTTTTCAGGATATTTGTACAGACAAAAAGTAGTTATAATCATGCTGTGTTCCTTTCTTAACTCTAAAGATTTGATGTTATGTAATTTTAGTTTAATTTGATATTTATAACTTATAATTTTATGTCAATAAAGTTTGGTTGTGTCATGATTGGCATTAACCCTGTTTAAACATGTGATTGTAGAAATATTACGTTAGTTGATGAGGCTGCACCACAAAAGGCTTCAATTGAAACAGTAAGTATAGATTGAGACAGTACACTTTCTCAATTTATGTGTGTTAAGAGCAGATTCTAGTATGGCATAATAGCTCAGTCACTCATAAACATAACTGACTGGTGTCAAGGTACTTATTCTGTGTCTGCTTAGTACCAAAGGCTGTCTTACTGTGTGTGGCAGTAGTCTACAGTGTTTGTGTGTGTTATCAGACAGTTATTTCCATAACTTTAATATTTCTGTCACAAAAAGTACTTTTACCAGCACTGAATACTTGTGCATCAGAAGATTTGTAAGGTACTCTTTAACGATGAGCTCCATTGGTTTCCCACTCATTTTTAGTATGCGCTCATCATCAAAGTTTTTTTAGGAACTCTCAAGAGCACTGGGGTATGACGAACTGCCACTTCGAAAAAGGTTCACCGTAAGTTTTAGCTGAAAATGTTTCTTGTGCATCAGCGAGAGCAGTTCGAGTTTCCAGCATTGTGAAAAGGCATTTGCTCTCAGTTTTATTTACAGAAATGTCAGATATTGCAATGTATACTGGAGTGCTACTGGAAGCTATGGCAATTACTGTGTTATCGCAAGGTTCTGTTATGAAAAGGCTATATTTGTAGGCCATATGATATTTTGTATCTTCACACCAATCTGCTCTATATCAGAGTTCAGCTTCTAATCGAGCTTGTCCTTCAGAGCCTTTAGTGTATGTGGAAACATATTACAGATCTGGTCTTGTTTTTGTTCTTAGATTTCACATATGTGGATATGTTGATAGCTACCTCTTTGAAATTGCAGCAAGATCTGGTTTAAGCACGTAGCTTTCGTCCAACTCCTGTTGTACTTTGGATTTTAAATGTGTTTTACATGTTTAAATTTTAAAAAAAAATAGATGTTTTTAGAAGCTGTTGCTTTTGGTGCAGTGAACACATTTTGATTGGCTGATTTGGTAGTTGTATGGGTAATGTTCTGTTTGTCATTCAGAAACCAGCTGCAGCAAAGGAACCAGCCAAGGAACCAACCAAGGAACTGACGAAACCAAACAAAGTGTCACTGTTCAGTGGTAGCGACGATGAGGATGACTTATTTTCGTTGAAGAAATCCCCTGCAAAGACTAAAGTAACAACTGAGATCCCTCCTGCTGAGGTATTCTATTCAGTTCTAATTGGTATGTAACTTAACATTTATATATCACCTTTTGCGAAAGCTCTACGCCTACGGTGCTCCATTTCTTTCATGTATCATTTGTAGACTGGTAGTAAACCCAAGTCCTGTGATGCACTGGCTGGAACTTTAAAATTTTTCCACTGTTGACTCAAGGACTGAGGACAACGAAATGAGGACCTTGCTACATTCCTCTCTTTGCTATTATTCGCTCGAGTTTTTGTAAATTATACTGTGCCCAGTGGCATAATGGCTGCAGTTTATATTTCATTCCGATTCTGGGTTTGAATCTGTTTGTGTGATGTAAAATTTCCAATTGCTGTGTGGGTTTGTTGGACCATTTTTCTTTGGCTTTGTGAACTCTGCACCAGTTTCTGTGTAGTTAATTATTGCAAAACTGTCTGGTGATAGGGGTGGGATCGGTTTGATGTCGATGTTGGGAAAATCATTAAATGGCAACTCATAAAGGAAGGTTATTGGATTGGTGTTGTTTGTGAGTGTGCATGTATCTTCATGTGTATGTTGAGTTGTTGACGCTTTGTGTAATGCCATTTAATGACCTCTCTGGTCTAAGTGGTGTTTTAATTCTTTAATAAACAACACGTTCTTCTGTTAATGAATAATGCTCAGGTAGCAAGAACAGTAACAAGAACTGGTAGGTTCTTGCGCCAATGTAATGGGGGGGGCCTGGCGCATTGGATAACATCTGGCAAAGAGACCCCACCGAGTTCGAGCCCCGTTGGGCGGATATGCTTTGTGTTTGCAGGCTGTCGGTTCTGTTAGTAGTTAAGATTTGTGTCTTGTGAATTGCATAATTGTACACTGTAACCGGTTGCGGTTTGTCAACAAGGATTGTTGAATAAACGAAAATATATTTAATGTAGAGCCCAACCAATGAATTCCCATCCAATGTTTAGCTCAGCACGAAAGTCTTCGTGAACTCTTGCTTAATAGAGGCCTGTCATAAATCTTGCTTGAATTCAATGTCCATTTCAGTTCACATTAGCTTTCAATTCTTGTTGTAGGGCGGACTTATGAAAGCGCCAGGCAAGAGACAGTCTTTGTTTGATGATGACAATTTCCTCTTCAACACGCAAGACGATGATGGTCCAAGCATCGATCTTTTCAAGCCTCCAGCTGCTAAGGTAGGTTTTGCTACTAATTGCTTATTTCCAAGACATAAGATTTGTATGCTTTGAAGTGTGTATGTAGTCCATTGTCCATTTGAGAATCTACTAACCTGACTATCTAAATTATCTAAAGAGGAATGTCTTAACAGATAAGCTGAAAATGTGTCTTAAGTGGGCACATTTTTAGTGGACTTTTGTTCTGGAGAGATGGATAATCATCAGTTTACACATTAAGTTTACATATTATATGATTTTTGAAGTAAATATTGAATCAAGAACAGAACACAGTGATTTTTTGTGAGTTTTAAAAGGCACGGTGGCCGATTGGTTAGAGTGCTTGGCCTGTGACACAGAGAGTGCGGGTTCGAGCCTCACCTGAGGCAGTTGCTGTGTAGGGACGTTGAGCAAGTCCTTCACTCACAATTGCTCAGCGCCATTGGTGCTCTGTCATGTGCGCTTCTGAACTTTGGAAGGAGGGCAATATCAAATACAGTTGTATAATATTGTTGTTTAATATTGTAAGAAGCACAATTATGAATACAATAGTTGAATGATGCTTTCAAGCTGAGTTTGGTGCAGTAGTGAGTTTGACTGTGAATATCTGTGTTTCTGAAGGTCCTGAATTTAGAACTGAACAGTTTTCTCATGTTTCATATTTCTCCTAATGCATTCAGGTTGAAAACAAACTCCCCCAAACCGTGGCAACTCCCGCTACTCCACCTGCATCATCTGAAACTAAGGCAGTTCCCATCCAGAAGTCAACACCAGTAGCCGCCCCAAGGGGAGCTAGCAGCAAGCTCTTTGGCAGTCTCGACGACGACGAAGATGATCTGTTTTCTACGTTGACGACCAAAAAATCAAAGGTGAAGAAAGAAGGATAGGACTGAGCATGTTGAATTGTTATGTTGCACACCTTCTGTGTGTTTTGATCGGAAAGTTGACCTTTGTAAAAGGTGCTGTGTTTAACATGTGTGTATGTATGTATCTGAGTATTTATCTACCATCTTTTAACCTGTTAGTGACGAGTGTGTACTAAAAGTGACTGGGAAACCAATGCAGCTCATCATTAAAGGATTAAGTAACTTAAGTTACTGTCAAAAGTGCTGCACCACATGAAGCTTGCAACTCATTGGCAAACCGTGGTGTCGTTAAGGAAAGGGGTTTGTCCTTGAACTGTTGCTGTTCTGGCAACAGTTCTCTGGCACCCATGTTAAATTGGACACATTTAGAACCTTAACTAAATCACCAGTTGCCACTTGCAACAGTGCAGGCCAAAGAATGGGGCTGTATGGGAATTAGGCTGAAATGCCTTCAAACCCAGAGCCATCTGTGGGGTGTCTTGTTCAAAATGTGCATTAGATGAGCAACATCTACAGATAATTGTGGTTCTTTATTAAAATGTACATTGAAAATTACAATACAGTACACTTCATTACATTAAAAGTGATAGTACATGTGCATTAAAAATTACAGTGCATTTCACACTGTTACATTAAAATTATAGCAATACATTATGTTGTATTACAAATCACAGTATATTACAAATTGCAATATTTTGATGTGTGTATAAATATTGGACATGTGTTATGTTACAAAATAGCTACAGTACATTAAGAATTTGTAGTACATTGCACTTAAAACCTAGGAGTATGTTAAATTACAAATTTACATTATATTACAAATTACAGTGGAAATTGCACTTGGTTTGTATTAGCACTCGCAAAATGTTGGAATATATATCTGGTGACCATTCTTATGTTCTTTTTTAAATTAGGCTTCGTCTAAACCTGCTGCTGATGAAACTAAAAGCATCAAGGCCACAACAGAGTCCGTGCCGTTTGGTGTCAAAGGAAAGCCAAAGAGCAGTCTGGAAGACATATTTGGGGACAAACCAACACTGAAGGCAGCTGCAGAAGTTAAAGGATCGAACACATCTGGTGTTAAGTTGTTTGATGACCCATTAGGTTCTGAAACAGTAGCTGTAAAGGCAGATCCTAAAATGCCAGATGTTCCTCGTGTGCCTGCTAGTCCCGTTCTTCAGCCCCAAGGTTTGTCATGTGTCCTGTCTGTCATTATCATGCTATGAAAGAGGTCGATGTTTAGATTTACAGCCTAATTTAGTAATTAAAAATGATTAATTGCAATTTTAAGGTAAAATTGTAATTTGTAATCTATGTGACCTGTTTAGTACTTGGACACAAACATTTATCTTTTTCGTTTATGGGTTGATAGAGTTGAGATAAAACAAATGTTACAGTTAGTTGCTGTAATTAAGTAGCTATAACAAAGGCAAATCCTAAGATACCTGCAATTAAGCAGTTATAACAGTGTATTTAGTTCTGATTGTAATTGTAATCTGACATTTATATAGCCTGTATTTATGTTGATAAAATTCCATTATGCTTACAACAATAGCAGTAAGTGGCATTGTCTATGAGTACCATTTGAAGATTGCTCATCAGAGGCACTTCTGGACTGTTGGGACCAATTTATAGTCACTCTAAATTGTTGCAAGTGCTATTAGATCCTGATTTTGGTGCTTGGTTAAGTGAGTCACTGATTTACTTCTTTGCAGGTCCAAGTGATGATTTATTTGGCGATGACAAAGGCTTAAATACAGGCGACACAAAGAAAGAGCAGGTAAAACCAAATAACACATTTTTTTCTCTTAACAATTACCATATACTTCACTGTGTGAAGTAATCATCAAACCAATTGTAATTTATATTTTCAGCAGAAACTCCTCAGGAGTGTTCTAAACCTGACTTCAGAAGAGCACAGCTGAATCAAATAGTTTTTTGCAAATGCTGACAGAAAGTAGGCAGCAAAAGACCCGAAGCTGATGTTGTTTAATGCTTGTCCTTGTCCTTGTGCTGTCAGTTCCTGGAACTCTAGCGACCTTCATGATCAAGCCTCTCCATTTCCTTCTGTCCGCCGTCGCATCTCTCAGTTCTGCCAAATTCATTCCAGTTGTTTCATGTATCTCGTCCATCCACTTTTTCCTTGGTCGTCCTTGTTTTCTCCTTCCCTCTCCATATGCTAACATCATTTCCTTTTCCAATCCATCTGATCGCATGACATGACCAAAGAACCTCAACTTTGCTCTTAGCACTGTTTGTTGTAGTGTCTCTTCATTCTCAATTCCGATACTCATGCGCACCCAATCGTTGGTCCTTTTCTCTTTCCATGATATTCTCTGCATCTTCCTCCATATCCACATTTCGCATGCGTTAATCTTTTTTTTCATTTTCTTGGTCATTGTCCATGTCTCACTGCCGTATGTTACTGTTGGTATGATCAGAGCCTTCACCAATCTTTTTTTTTGTGTCTATACTCACATGTTTGTCCTTCCATATTTTGTCCAGACCATTCATTGCAGTTTTTCCTATCGCTACTCTACGATTTATTTCCATATCACACTTTCCCTCTTTTTCTATTACTGATCCCAAAAACGTGAAGCTAGTTACCGTTTCTATTTCCTCTCCATCTACTACAAAACTGTCCTCCTCCTCTGTTGTCATGATCTTTGTCTTCTTTATATTGAAGTAGAGTCCTGCTTTCTCACTTTCACTCTTGAGCCTTCTTATTAGTTCTACCAAATCGGTTTTTTTACCCGCCAATAGTGTTGTATCGTCAGCGTATCTCAGATTGTTCATTGTTCTTCCCGCTATCTTTATTCCTTCCATAGCCTCATCCATTCTCGCCTGCCTCATTATCCTTTCATGTTTAATGCTAGACAGCCTATTCCCCAAAAATGGACTAAGCACAGTGAAACTTCTATGCTGTGTTGAATTTCGGACCAAAAGAGCAACCTGAGCAAAGGGATTTGAGGCCAGGAAGATTTTATTATTACAATAATGACCCCACGAAGTCTTTAAATGAGATTTGATACGAGTCTGTGAGAATTTACCACAGCTGTTTTCTGCTTCTTGCTAACTGATGTGACACATAATGTACCGAAAAGTAACTAGACATTTACACATTCCTTTTCTCATGTTTACTGCAGTCGCAGCCTGCAAAGTCTTCAACATCCCCGAAAGTGCTGCCTAAAGCACCTTCGAAAGGAGACCGGATATCAAAATTGCAGGTACAGCTCCTGTCGGGGTTTCTTTGGGAAAGCGGCGCTAATCCCTGTTGCACAAACAGTGCTAACTTAGTTTGATTATACACCCATAAGAAAAAGTTTTGTATTGCCTGTATTGTACCAGTTTCACATGTTTGTCAGGATGGTTTTGTATGATGATGATATGGCTGGTATGCTTTGTTCGTTCACCTCATGGTGAGGATTTGTTGGCGCTGGTGGTGGAAGAAGGCTTCAGGCTGTATTAAACCGACTTTCTCGGCTGGGATATATCCCTGAGGGTACCCCATCTTTGAGCATCTTTGCTCAAGGGTGGACTAGGCCCTTTTTGCTTTGATTGTGCACAACTCTGAGCACGTGTTGTCCCTTCGACAAGATTGCACGACAGAGTTCTCCTGGATTCAGATGATCAAATGAGAAGAACCTTTCTTATTCGTATTTTATATTCTGATTACTTTTGTCTTTGAATGTACACGTTTGTCGTTTGTAACTCAGAATGCTGTCTGAATTAAAGTTGATACTTACTTAATGAGTGTGTCATATTATGGGATGTTACCTTAGCTTGCCCTTGTACTACCTCTGAGTTCTTCTCTTTGGGTAATCTGACATTGTGCTAGTTCAAAAAGTACAGTATATCTATTGTATTTGTGTCTGTGTGTCTGTGTGTGTGTGACATTAAATAAATTTAAATTTTGTGCTTTCCATTTTAGGCCACAATAAATATCGATCCTGCATCTCATCTGCCCCCAAAGATTAAGAAAGCTGAGCCAGAAAAAGCGGAATCAGTTGTCGTGGATTTTAGTCTTCCTGCGCAGACGCCAACTTTGCACAGTCTAGCCAAGGTATCGTGTCTTGTTTCTGAGATTTAATTTATTACAGCAATTGTTCTTCACTTGTTTAGTTTCTGACTGGAATTTACCTACGGCATAGCAGGCCTTCTGGTAGCACAGAGGCGGGCAAACTTTTGGCACGTTGGGCCACATTAAACGCCAAAAAAATTCGGAGGGCCAGGTAACAAATTTTAAACTTTTAATAACTATTAAAATGAACTGTCAATGTTTACTGAATTAAATTTAATTATACTTTACACTGTAACTTGTGCAGATGTATGAGGCCGTGGAACTAGGAGCTGCCCAGTCGTCGTGGAGCGAAGTAGCCCACAAGAAAATGCTGTCTTGTTGATTTCATTTCATTATGTCTGCTTTTGGTAAGATGGAGCACATCTTAAGGATGCAGCGTGAAACCAAAGCAGCAACTCGATATGAGATCCGTTGGGCCACAGGCACCCAGTGCAACACATCGCGCATGTAGGCGGAGACAGGGCCGAATTTGGGAATTCGCACAATGAGCGGAGCGCAGAACATCGATTTAGTTGCCCCAGAACTCCAGATGTAGGCCTAAGTGGATGTGAATAATACAAACCGGAATAGCAAGTAAGAAAGCAGCATGAGGAATTCTTCATGGGGTCTGGATTTTAAGACTTTACTTTTCTGAAATATTGTGTATACCGGCTAAAATGTGTTGGCGGGCCGAATAAAAAGCGTCGGCGGGCCGGATCTGGCCCGCGGGCCGTAGTTTGCCCACCCCTGTGGTAGCGAGTTGGATCTGTTTTTCCATGATTGCAAGTTCTGTCCTGCTGAGCAAACTCTGGTGTAATAAGTAATTAATTAAATAAGTAAGTATATTCTTTATTAAGACAATTGCATATCCACACTCTGGTGTACATATGTCGTAATAACAATCAACTGTCAATGTGTGTACAACATTCTAAATATAAAAGTCTTACGCTGTAGATTATCTGCAAGAGTTAGGAAATGGGATTGTTGAAATTGACAGTTCAGTTTTTATTGAGCCATGTAATACACAAGAAAATGCTGTCCTATTGATTTCATGTCATTATGTCTGCTTTTGGCCACAATATACTTGAACCACACCTGCCACAGGCTGCTGGTAATAGAGGCAGGTGAACAACAACAGTCACCTTTGTTTCTTCTTGTGTTCCCTAATCAGATTACGAATCCATGTATAACAGCTCATCGAGCAGGGAGAATGTACCCAGATTGCACTTGATAGATGCTTAATGACTTGATTTTAATTAAAATGAAATTCATGACAAAGTATAATGGACTGTTTGTGATTGTATATTGTTTGGAACAATGATGAATTGTATTTGCTTGGTATGCTAAAATTAACGTTATATGACTTTATTTCAGGATCGTGCGAAGATTCCGACCAAACGTCGACCTCCTACAAGGAAACACGCTGAACTGCATGACACTGAATCACACAATGGTTTCGGAATAGAAACTGACAAAAAGGAATTTGTCTTAGGATACGATTCAACTGCTGACGTGAAGACTGAGGCTGTGAAAAGGCAAGCAGTTGACGATCTGTTCTCTTCGCCAAAGTCTCCGTCTGTTTCAGATGCACAGAGGAATAACACCACACAGCCTAAGTTGTCTTTATTAGAAGAGAAGGAAGCGATTGATAAGAAATCCATAAAAGATTTGCCTGGTAGTGTGACAGGTTCAGAAAATCCAACCAGCGTGAAATCCGGAGTTGAAGTACGTGAAAAGAAAGAAACAGTGACAAGCAGCAAAATCAACGTACCTGATGATGATGATATTTTTGCAGGCAGAAGTTTTAAAACTGGTTCAGCAAATCAGTCAAAATCTGACGCAAAACGTGACAAGAATACAGCAGCTGATGATGACGATGATGATTTGTTTGGTGGGAAAGGGCTGTTGTCACCATCTACACAAGCAGCAGCAGCAGCATCAAAGACAAAGACACAGGATGCTAAAGTACTGTCTTCAGAAAAACCCAAACCACCAACATCAACCCCATCTGCAAGGAACGATGCGGATGATGATCTGTTTGGAACAAATGCTTTGATCAAACCAACTGCACCTGCAGTGACCAACAGAGCAACAGTGACTGCTGCAAGTGAAGAGAAGTCACCTAAGAAACATCTGCTTTCATCCGATGATGACGACATTTTCAGTGTGCCTAAGAATGCTTCTGCATCATCGGCTGTTAAAACTAAAGCAGCTTCTACTGTAAAAGCAGCTCAAGATGCTGATGATGATGACGACATCTTTGCTAACTCCAGTCTTGCACCAAAAGGTCAGTATATTTTGTTATTAGGTTTCTAGATTGTTTCCAATCAAAAGACACGAGGTAGATTGTAATATACTGACCTGAGTTTATTAAGATTTTCTGACTTATGTGTACACGTGTTACAGACAAAATAGATTCTGAAATGCAACAATGTATGCAACTATTGTAAACGGATCTGCACGTTCTTGTTATCATTGCTGTTGAAACTCATATTATTATTATTTCAGTACATGATATTTAGCAGTACTATTTAGCAAAACATCAATTCATGGTACTGAGCAGTTGTATGTGGTCTTGCGCACAGTCTCTAAGCAGTAACCATCTTAAGGGAGACTTGAGGTACATGCTGCTTTACAAAAAGCAAGCACTCAACCGATCAGCTACCATCTCACATAACTCCTCTTCTGCCAAATGTTCATCTTCATTCATTAATGTAAAACTCATTTGGTATTCAGTATTCATCCAAGTATGAATACTGTTGTTGTGTTTAATGTACACTGAACCTTCACTAGATTTCACCATGACAGAGGAGAGATATGGTGTGTTTGTGATATATGGTCTTTGTGACACATTGTTGTTGTAATTATTTTTAAATTCAGGTGCTCGTAAGGCTGCAGGAAATAAGCCAAAGGTGAAAGAACCAGTTTTCGACGATGATGACGATGACATATTTGCCAGCCTACCGTCTAGCAAAGTAACAAAAACTGTCAGCCAACCGAAGAAGGAAACAGCAACTGATGAGGTTTGCTATTACTATTATTAGTATGAAAATTTATAATTCTCGTAAATATAAATCTGAGGCATGGTTAGTCAGTCACCAGGTGATGATGCAGCTAGTTAACCACTTGTTCGAAAGCAAGTGAAATATATTATTATTGGAAACACAGTAGAAATAGTAATATTAGTATTAGTAATAAGTAGAAACAGTGATTGTAATAAAAGAAGTTCTCTTTAGAGATTGAAGAATCTATGTATTGGTCAATTTTATCATCGGGTGTCAAGTTGCATAATGACAAAACCAACTGGTTGTCAGCCAATGAGAACATATTTTGTGGGCGTGGTGGTGTAGGGGTATGTTCGGTGCCTTGCAGCCGGAGGGTTCGGTTCGAATCCACCTCAAGGGGTATATTTGGTGCCTTGCAGCCGGAGGGTTGCGGGGTTCGAATCTACCTCAAGCCGCCATATAGGGACCCTGGGCAAGTCCTTCGCATGCAATTGCAATTAGTTAACCTTCAGCGTGAAACTCCGATTCAGTGTGTAATATTGTAGTAGTAATAGCGCCTCTGAGTAGAAATCTTGAAGGGGCGCTATATAAATATCTGAAATGAATGAATGAATGAATGAATGAATGAATGATTTTCCTCTTGGGGCAGGCTTTGTTGGTTGGCAGGGCAACAACCTACAATCAGGGAGCTTTACATTCCAGTCATAGACCTGGTTGGTGATTATTTTGCTCTGTCGTTCGTCCATATATCAACTCGAGCCCATCTTGCCTTCTCATGTCTAAGAGTTTCCTCGTGAAACAGTTTTCCGTTGCTCATGTGTGCTGTTGTGTTTTGTTCAGCAAACATTTTAAAATTGTCATAAAACTCAGATTTGTTTGAATAGACATAAATGCAGTGCCTTTTTAAGGTACTTAAACGTGGTACGCAGTGTCTTATAATGCTTGTATGTCAATCAGTCAAATTTGTTTATTCGAAATCAAGCTGACAATATCGCAATTTTATTTCACACAATATCACAGCTCGTTACAACAGTAATACAGAAAGTAAGGAAGATGACTAAAGAGAGAATGAAGAATGATAATATATTCAGTAGATTTTTAAAAGGACTCGTGAAATAAAATTGCGAATATAGAATATGTATACCGTACAAACATAAACACAAGTAAATGTCTCATGTTTAGGGATATCTAAACTGGGCGATTTTTGTATAATGTATGTATTTTTTCGTTTATTCAATCAAAGATTGTTGTCAGAACGCAACTACCATTTTTAACTTGCTTTTGAACATGTGGTTAACTAATTGCATTATCACCTGGTGACCAACTAACCATGCCTCAGATTCATAATGCTTCAGGCAAATTTCAGGGGTGGACGAGTAAATATAGCCTGCATTGTTGGACGTAGGTTTCTGTATTCGTACTGTCTTTGTTTTTCACGTAGGATGACTTGTTTGCTAATGCCTCTTCCTCCTCCTCCAGCAGCAGACCTGCCCAAAAGAAACTAGTAACAAAGGATGAGGATCTTTTCCGTGATGATACGGACATCTTTGCAAACATACCGATTGCAAAACCAAAGGAAAAGAAATCGCAAGGAAGGAATGTTATACCGACAGGAACGCCGCTCTTCACAAACGACCCAGGCAAGTTTCAGAAGTATTGGATTTCATGTTATTTGTGAATTTAACACCGTAAATCTGTTACATGATCTTCACAGAATTAGTGCCAGTTTCTTGCCACTACGGTTTGAAACCAGGATTTATTTAAAGTGGCCCGAGTTATTCGCAAGATCTGACCTTAGGATTTATTGGTGAAAGGCCAAAGCTTATAAAACAGATTTACCGACATTTTCTGTTGTCCATTTTAGATGATATTTTTGCTGAAGCAGCTGCCTCTGCAAAACCAACAAAACACACAAAACAAGACACACAAAAGCCTGTGTCCAAAACAAAGTCTAAGGAAGACTACGACGACATATTTGAAGACCCATTGAACGTGCTACAGAAGTAAATCAGTATTTGAACCACAACGGTTTTCAACCACATTGACAAAGCACTTAAACCTTGCACAGTACTTCTGTATCGGTGTGTTCCTATGATTGCAAACTGGTTACCGAGTAACAAAAATGTAAAGTACAAGTATTATACAATCGTTATACATGCCATATTCTGTAAAGTAGATTATTCCGAATGTTACATGTCTAGGAGAAAATTTATTTTTACTGACATTCTGCTGTTTACTAGTTATTAAAAATGTGTCTGGTTATTAACTGTAATCAGTCTTAATGCAATAATAATGTTTATGAATGAATGAATAGCGTGGCTGGAAGTTTGCCATAAATGGGTTTACTATTTGTTGGTCATTTTCACCTTGTTTGATTTCGATGGTAAATCAGAATTAGTTTATGTTTTGTATGTGCAGTATCAAGACACTATGTTGATGCAGCTGCTCTGATACAGCACCTCTAGGTACCTTACATAGGTGCTGCACATCTGACTATCTTGCTGAAACAAGTTTATATTATGTTAGGGAGCTGCTGTTTGCTGAATGGAGTCAAGTGAGGCAGTATGTACATGTAGAGACAAGGGAAGGCTGTTTCGGGATGCATATTTTTCCTACTAAGCCGTCTGGCCCAGAAGGTTGCAACGTGATTCATAAATTATCTACATGCATTATTTGGCTGCAGGACAGAAAAAGCATGTGTTATAAACCCCTGTTTTCAGTACATGCAATTGTGGATAACAGTTCTGTACCGGTACCAAGATAGTTGAAACTGGTTTTGCATCTGCATGACAATTGACCTGTTTCTAATTAAAGTCTAATTAAATTAACACTTGCATGGTCCGTGGTCTACATAGTAGGCTAAAGATGCGGGGAACGGACATTTCCCCCGGACATATTCCCAGACATATTCCACCTGTGCAACAATAAAGTCAGTTTATATTTATTCACCTGAATCAAGATTAAACTCTAAATTGTCAATTGAATGATCAAACAAGAAATATAGGCTAAAACTAGCTAAATACGCCTAGGCCTACTTTTACATATACACTGTGTCCCGAAGAAAAGTAGACCCGAATAAAAAGTGACATAACTTGGTCAAAACGTTTAGCATTTGTCAGAAATTTTAACAGCAACACCCGTAGCCATATTTCCACCAAATCGTAACACCGTTCGGAAATGTTGGTGATTTTGTCAAGTTTATAAGCGTTTGAGATACAGTACTGAAAAGGGGAAATTTCCAACATACATGAGCCATAAGTAAGTGAAGTTCAGCTACAGCTGGTGTTCAAAATGTCCTTGTTCACGGACACACGACCGTAGACGTGGACGCCACTGTTTGATGGCCCGGGTGCGCTGATTTGATCTTCGTTGAGTCGAGTGCGAAGGTGAATGGAGCGTACTATCGCGATGTGTTGCTCACTCGGCATCTGCTTCTCTGGCGGCTACTTCACATTCCAGCAAGACCAGTGCCCCTGTGCATCGAGCACGTCAGACCATTGCTCTGCTGTCCCGGGAGACACCCGCCCAACAGTCCAGACCTCAAATTCAATGCAGTTGACTATGAAATCTACTGGAGTGTACTGGATGAGCGCGTTTATCGTTCCCACATTCGTGACGTCGATCACGTGAATCACGTGTGATTGAAGAGTGGCAGCTATTTGACCACATGATCATTGACCGGGCCAGTAAATAGTCGGTTGTTGAAAGAGTAAGTTATTTAAATAGTGGGTTATTGAAATAGAAGGTTGTTGACAATATGAGTTATTGAAATAGTCAGTTGCTCAAATCGTCGGTTGTTGAAACAGAAAGATGTTGAAAGAGTAAGTTATTGATATAGTTGTTGAAACAGTAAGTTGTTGAAACAGTAAGTTATTAAAATAGTAGTTTGCTCAAATAGTGGGTTGTTGAAACACTAAGTGGTTGAAAGAGTAAGTTGCTGAATTAGTAGGTTGCTGAAACAGTAGGTTATTGAAATAGTAGTTTGTTGAAAGTGTAAGTTATTGAAATAGTGGGTTTTTGAAATTGTGGGTTGTTGAAATGGTACTAAGGTTGTTGAAATAGTAGGTAGTTGAAACTGTAGGTTGTTGAAAGAGTGAGTTTTTGAAATAGTAGTTTATTGAAATAGTATTTTGTTGAAAGAGTAAGTTATTGAAATAGTAGGTTGTTGAGACAGTAAGTTGCTTAAAGAGTAAGTTATTGAAGAAGTAGGTGGTTGAAATAGCAGCTTGCTGAAACAGTAGGTCGATGAAAGAGTAGTTTATTGAAATACTTGTTTGGTTGAGATAGTTTGTTTCGGAAACAGTATGATGAGTAAGTTATTGAAATAGTAGGTTGTTGATATAGTACATTGTTGAGAGAGTAAGTTGCTCAAAGAGTAAGTTATTGAAGAAGTAGGTTGTTGAAACAGTAAGTTGTTGAAAGACTAAGTTATTGAAGTAGTAGCTTGTTGAAATAGTAGGTTGTTGAAACAGTAGGTTGTTGAAACTGCAAGTTATTGAAGTAGTAGCTTGTTGAAATAGTAGGTTGTTGAAAGAGAAAGATGATGGAAAAGTAAGTTATTGAAATAGTAGGTTGTTTAAATAGTCGGTTGTTGAAAGAGTAAGTTATTGAAATAGTCAGTTGTTCAAATCGTCAGTTGTTGAAACAGAAAGATGTTGAAAGAGTAGGTTAGGTCATTGAAATAGTATGTTGTTGTCATACTAGGTTGCTAAAACAGTAAGTTGTTGAAACAGTAAGTTATTAAAATAGTAGGTTGTTGAAATAGTAGGTTGTTGAATGTTATTGAAATAGTAGGTTCTTGAAATAGTAGATTGTTGAAACAGTAGGCTGTTGAACGAGAAAGTTATTGAAATAGTAGTCAGTAGGCACAACTG
>JACEVL010000790.1:1741084-1822948 GCA_020284085.1 Aporrectodea caliginosa | reverse complement strand
TAATGAGGGTCAGCCCTTGCCCTTGGGGTCTATCAAAGTGTACTGTAAGATTGTAACAGAGATGTAAGGATAGAATAATGTTGACAATTATGTTGCCATATGCAATCATAATGCAGAGCAGTGTATTCAATTAAACGGGTGACCACTGCCACTGACCAGGGTCAACCCGGCAGGCTGGCATCTTTGCTGACTTTTTCAAAGTAATTCGTAATTTACACTTCATTCAATTACAAATTACATGCAACATTGTAATTGAAATACAATTACAATAACTGGACTGAAAATGTAATTCAATTACAATTACAATTACAGAACTTGTAATTCAATTACGTAATTCAATTACATGTATTTCAATTACTGAACAACACTGTCAGACCGATATGGGAACAATGTGCCACGAGCCCAACATCACGAGCCCATTCACCCATTCAAAAAGTCGGATGTCGCAAATGTTGGTTAATATGCTTGAGACATCAGGCCCAAGTGGGCTCGAGGTGGGCAGCCCAAGCCCACGAGCCCAGTTGTCGCCCACCTTAAAGTCGGACATTGGAAATGTCGGTTAATGGGCTTCTGACCTCAGTCCTAGATGGGTTCGATGTGTGCAGCCAAAGCCCATGAGCCCACTTGTCTCCAATATACAATTTTGATCTGATAATGGGCTCCTGATCTCGTGCCCAGATGGGGCTGATATGGGCTAGCCCAAGCCCACAAGCCCATATAAAATTTATATGGGCTCGATATGGGCATGTTGGCAGGGATATATCCATGCAGTCATGCACTCATTCTAGCCTACTGCGGCTGCCTACAAAAAACAGCTTCCATCTTCAGCTCCAGATGAGCATCTCTTTAATTGACTCACTCACCCAGGCGCAATCAACTGAGTTCTCTAACAGACTATCATTTTGAAAAACTTCTACTCCTAAAATCAAATAAACTCTAACTCGTTTTAATGGATCATAATTGTTAATCGTATTTTGGATAATTGACAAACGTATAATACAATTGAATGTATAGATTACAATTTCAGGCCTTTCGCATATTGAACATTTTAGTTTAAAAATAGAGTAGGCCTACATTAAAAATTATCGAGAAAAAATCTAAATCATTTGCCAATTTAAAGGAATAATTGAAAAGTAATTGGCAATTGAATTACAATCAAAATGTAATTGTAATTCAATTACTTTCACAATCATGTAATTGTAATTCAATTACATTTACAAGCATGTAATTGCAATTATAATTGCAATGTAATTGATACAACACTGCGGTCTGATGACAGAAGCCCATTACAAGACATTTGCGACGTCCGATATTTGTATGGGCGGGCGATAAGTGGGTTCGTGATGTTGGGCTGCCCACATTGTACCAACTTGGGTTTGATGTCGGAAGCCCATTACCAGACATTTGCGACGTCAGATATTTGGATGGGCGATAAGTGGGCTCGTGGGCTTGGACTGCCCACATTGAGCTCA
This sequence comes from Aporrectodea caliginosa, assembly GCA_020284085.1. NCBI lineage: Eukaryota > Metazoa > Annelida > Clitellata > Crassiclitellata > Lumbricidae > Aporrectodea > Aporrectodea caliginosa. The sequence goes on along the minus strand of JACEVL010000790.1, from coordinate 1,821,476 downwards.
TTTGGGCCTGATGTTAGAAGCCCATTAACCGACATATGCGCCATCCGATTATCTGCAAAAGGTCGTCTGATATCAAGTCCAAGTGGTTTCACGTGGTTACCAGAAGTTGGATGTCACAAATGTCGCTTTAAGTTTATAAGCACCAAATATTAAGCCCAAGTGGGTTTCGACGTGGGCAGCCGAAGTCCTTGAGTATACGTGTCGCCCATTCAAAAGTCGGACATTTGAGTGTCTGTAAAAGGGCAACCCCTCAAAATAGCCCGGTCAAAATATACCCGTCAAAACAAACCAGTCGAAATCGCCCATGACCAAGATAGCCCAGTCAAAAGTCGGATGTCGCAAATGTTGGCTTATGGGCATTGGGCTTCAGACATCAGGCCCAAGTGGGCTCGATGTGGGCAGCCCAAGCCCACGCCCCTATTTATCGCCCATTCATAAGTTGGTTGTCGCAAATGCTGGATAATGGGCTTCAGACATCAAACCCAAGTGGGCTCGAGATGGGCAGCCCAAGCCCACGAGCCCGCTTCTAGCCCATTCAAAAGTCGGATGTCGCAAGCGTTAGTTAATGGGCTTTAGACAGTAGGCCTAAGTGGGCTCGATGTTTGCAGCCCAAGATCACGAGCCCACTAATCGCCCATTCAAAAGTCGGATGTCGCAAATGTTGGTTAGTGGGCTTCAGACATCAGGCCCAAATGGGCTCCATGTTTGCAGCCCAAGCCAAAGAGCCCACTTATCGCCCATTGACCAACACGCCCCTATTTATCGCCCATCAGACATTAGGCCCAAGTGGGCTCGAGGTGGGCAGCCCAAGCCCACGAGCCCGCTTATCGCCCATTCAAAAGTCGGATGTCGCAAATGTTGGTTAATGGGCTTCAGACATTAGGCCCAAGAGGGCTCGAGGTGGGCAGCCCAAGCCCACGAGCCCACTAATCGCCCATTCAAAAGTCGGATGTCGCAAATGTTGGTTAATGGGCTTGATACATTTGGCCCAAGTGGGTTCGATGTGGGCAGCCCAATCCCATGAGCCCACTTGTCTCCAATATACAATTTTGATCTGATTATAGGCTCCTGATCTCGTGCCCAGATGGGGCTGATATGGGCTAGCCCAAGCCCACAAGCCCATATAAAATTTATATGGGCTCGATATGGGCATGCTGGCAGGGGTCCTTAGTGCACAACTGCTCTGCGATATAATTGCTTCTGCGTCGCCGAGGCGTGACTGTGCACTTCTGAGTTTGGGGGCCACCTTAGAAAGAAGGGCGATATCAAAGGCAGTTGTATTGTATTGTATACAGTAGCGGTCCTAAATAACACTGCGGAACTTTGCTAGATTGGGGAGCGTTTATGCACTCTTATAATATTGAACTTGAAAGTTGTGCAGTATAATACTAATAAACAGCGATTTAAGATCAGCGCACATGCTATGGTCCACAGCTTTCCTGAGCTTAGACTATAGATTTAGTTGTTAGGGTTTAATTATTTATTAAGAAATTTATCACGAAACACTCGGACACTTCGGTCAGTACGATTAGATTTAGAATACGAATACTATGTTGCAACGTTGTAGGCCTACAGTTGTCGTTAGAAGGTAGCCTAACGGTGAATACCGAGAAGTGTTGACCTTGGGGAAACAAGGAAAGAATGGAATTTTAAATAAAAGATGCTGTTTATTTTTGTCATGGCAAGGAACTTGGCTAGATATAATAAGTTCTGTTTTCAATTAGTATTCTTCTAAATATATACGTAGCTTACTTGCAATGTAATTGTAACAATTATCTCCAGATTTCTTCAGCACCCAATCAAGATATGTCGTGAAAACAGCTTATTCACAGGCGCTCAGTATACATAGGTGCATCTATGTATAGATGCACCTATGTAAAAAGGTGCATCTATACATAGACAATAATTAAGTTTAAAAGTACAAAATTGTCTTTTGCAATTTAAGTTTCAAGATTTATTTCTTCGTGTAGGCCTAACTGTTACACAGGGCTGTTAATATCGCGATATTGTAGGCCTATCGGAATACTTGGTATCGACGACACTTTTTTCAGTATCACGCTAGTTTTATTTTGTTGGTATCGCATGTGTATCGCCGATACTTTTTAAAGCCTGTCGGCGATACTCGATACCAATACTTTTTTCCACTATAATTTATATGGTTTCTCATCGGCTTAAATAAGTCGCGATCAAGAAATAGTGAGAAATAAATCGTTACGCTTCGAAAAAGGCCTTTATCCACGTTTTTAAATACTTTGGGAATACAATAGTAGTTTAATTTGGATAGGCCTATCACCACGTATTTTATGTGAATAAGTGTAAACTTACTTATCAAAAAGTAGTGGTATTTGTATTCCGATAGCCTACTTTTAAGTATTGGTATTGGTATTGCCAATACTTTTATTAGGAAGTATTGGTATTGCCAATACTTTTTCCAAGTATTGTTAACAGCCCTGCTATTACTTCACTGGATGAACGTCATGAAAGTGCTAAGAAGTGATGATGTCGTCATGATCGTATGCACTGACAAGAGATGTCGACCTCGTTGAAGGCTTTCGTGACGTAGTCTTTAGAGATAAAGGATGGAGAAGGAGGAGGGCTTCTTCAGTCGTCCTCTCTTGACCTGATACAGCAGCAGCAGCAGCGGCACCTGATGGAACAGCGTCGTGCACTGTGATGTTTTGAAGCAACTGTTTACCGTCTGCAGCAGTGGCAGCGTTGTCGCCGTGTCTGTGACGGTTGCTGACGCAGCAGACGGCTGTTTGTCTGACCTTGGAGCCATTGGAGGTATTGGCTGGGTGCATGTTACCCTTCGTCAGGTGAAGGTCGTCCATTGGTTGGCAGCCTCCTTCTGTGGTGGTGGCATCATTGGGGTTGTACAATGACCAGTGAATACTGCCTTGTTCTATGTTTGTGAGAATTGACGTTTGTCTCTGCTGCTGTAGCGAGATCTTTCTGCCGTCTCTCCAACGTCTCACGCGCTTCTCAACAGTATTCTGGACCTATTATTAAAACGAAACACAGGCTGACAGCAGCACCTGCCACATAAATTAAGATACCTACAGCAAATGGTAAATAGGCAGTTCATTAATGCATTTCTTAACACGCCATGTGTCCCACTGCTGAGTGAGGAATCGTAGACGTTGGCCAGTGGGTCAGACAAGAAAAGCAAGACGGTTTTAGACCGCTTTGCTAAAATAAAATCCAGCGAGACTTTGTTGCGAGTAATGTAGGCCTAAATGGTTGGCTGTTCGATAGGATAACTATGGATTAAAGGTCTGTTGGTAATTAAAAGTCATGCCTTTTTGCTACCGGTAACACAGGACCCGAGTCACCCAACCAGCGGATAGCCGGATACACCCGCATCCGTACATCACCCGCTTAGTCATTAGTCCTATAGTCACAATCCTGTCACAACGGAACACCTAAAGGGACCCATGCGAGCAAAATATTCTATGTCGCGCGCACGACACATCAAGTTAACTCGTGAGAAGTCGTTACGCACTAGCTGACATCTCGTGCCTACGAGTTAACGCCTTAATTACGAGCTCGAACGCACGACTTGTTAACTCGTACGCATGCATGGGATAGTAACTCTCGTGCACGACTTATTAACTCTCGCGCACGAGTTAATAAGTCGCGCACAAGTTAATAGGCCGATCTCGTGCATGCGAGTTAATAAGTCGTGCGCACGAGTTCATAAGGCGTTCGCACAACATAAAATATTTTGTGCATTAACAACCATACTGTGCTGTTGGCCGCCGAACACTTAGCGACATAAAATTATGGCTTACAGGCTTGAGGTTAATTTCAATACTAAGTTCATCAATATCATCGTCATTTCCTTACCTCAGTGTTTAGGAAGCAATAGAAGATCGCCACAAAAAGACCCTGAAACAAACAGAGAATTACATAGTTCACGCCAAATTAGACTACTGCAATTCTCTTTTCCTAAACATAGACATCACTCAAATAAACCGCCTCCAAGCTATTCAGAATGCCCTCGCCCGTGCTGTCACCAAAACCCACAAATACCATCACATCACTCCTGTCCTCGAATCACTAGCTCAAAATTCCTGAACGAATAGAATATAAAGTCATATCCCTCACCTACAACACACTTCAATCCTGCTCAGCCCTCGTATCTCCGTCAATTGTTCACCGTCCAACCTCTTCGTTCAACCCATTCACACCCTCACACTGCTCCGCCCTTCCGTCACCTCATCACTTAAATTTGCAAATCGCTCTCGAGCCATAGCTGTACCGCCTCTTTGGAGCAAACTCCCGCCTGTGCTACGACAAATATCCGATCCATCCCACGAACTCACCAAAACCTCACCTCTTGCTATTTCTCCACAGGTCTTCCACTCAAAACTGAAAACACTGCTTTTTCACAAATCCTATCCCGATTCCTTCTCTTCCCCTCACCTCCCTCGCCAATTTTCAACTCTAAGCATCATCCACCTTAGCCGCCTGACTGTCTACCTGCCTGACTCTCTGGGTTCTGACCCTCTGCCTATCGATTATGTTTTGATTAAGCGCCTGTGAATAAGCTGGTTCCCGCGCTACTTCGCTTTTGTGGGCGCTCTAGAAATCTTGAGATTACGATTACGATAATGACATATTTATGCGGAAGACAACGTCTTTAGTAAAAGGTAGGACATAGTCACCTAGGCCTACGAGTCAAGGAAGCTAGGCAGACAAAACGGAAAACAGACACGCCGGAAGTAAAAGTTTTTGATAGACCTATGCTGAATTATGCCTATGTCTGTGTCAATGTTTTACTGTGTATATGTGTAATTGTATATTATATATGTATGTAATGTAATATAATGTAAATCTTCGAAAATTTCTCAGCGCCCACAAAAGTCACGTCAGGGAGACCAGCTTATTCACCGGCGCTAGATCAAATCAAGTCCGCAATAGCCAAAACTCCTCTGTTCGTTTCGGTGCCAGGTCAAAATCCGGGGAGGTCAAGCCGAGCGACAGCATGGTGCTACGGTGGCAATCGGTGATGATGGTGGTCGTGTGGTGGCGCAGGAGTGGAATGTATGTATGTATGTATATGCTATATTCTATATAATTATATATATAGATATATATACATATATATATGTGTATATATATGTATATATATATACATATATATATATATATATATATATATATATATATATATATATATATATATATATATATAGTACACTACTTCTTGGCAAAAAATAAAGTTTCCGTTTCTGAATAGCCCTGTAGGTTCCCATTTAGTCAACTATACGAAAATAAAAATCGAGATTCTAATTTCATCTAAATCTGAGAATTTTTAGGGGTTACACAAGTGATTGAAAGTTTTACGCAACCTGCTATTCGGCCATCTGAAAAATTCTGTTTACTTAATTCTTCCTGCATGACATTAAAATGTTCTAGCAAACAATAGATCTGGGGTCGAGCAGCACTGATAAGGAAGACAGTCACTCGGATTGAAGAAGATGAAAAACAACAGCCATATGATAAACAGCTCAACAAAAGACCTTTGGAGACGAAGCAGGTGGCCTCAGCTTTGGATCGAACTAAAGTCACTGACATGGAGGCAACACATCTATTATTTGATACTGCTCAATCCGTAGGCCATGAAGTTCGAGACTTGCCTTTTAGTCGGTTCTATTCGCCGAGCCAGAAGATTATATCGAGAAGAGATTGCCAGTATGATGAAAAATTATTCCTCTTCAGATCGTGCATCGGTTTTTGATTGAGACGGTAAGCTGCTTCTCTGCACCACTGGCTGCGAGAAGGTAGATTGCTGCCTGTTATTGCGTCTGATATTTAGAGCAACTTCTTGTTGTCTCGAAGATTAACTCAGGCACTGGAGCAGCCGAGACAAAAGCCGTTATCCGATTCTCGTTCTCAGGTTCCAGTCTTCATCCAGCTTTCCAATGGCATCATGCAGATCAGTCTGCCATTGTCTGCCAGCTTTCCAATTGCCATTGGAAAGCTGGAATGAAAATGACGATTATCGTGAATCACAGGCAGTCGTGGTGGCACTCAAAGTTATCAACAACACCGCAGAGAGAGAGGTGTAGGCCTACAGCTATACTCCACGATTACAACTCAGTCCTTGCTTCAAGTTCTTAATACGCATCGCCATCAATTTCCTGACTCGAACAAGAAAACATTTCTGTCAGGTTTGGATAGTGCCGCTGCCATGCAGTGCGGAAACGATGCTGACAAATCAAAACATTCCTTGCGTCATTTTCGGGGTCTAAAACTTGCATTTTGCGTACACAAAATGCTATTTCACCACAGTTTAAATGCTGAAACTGCCAGTAAAAGTTTGCCACCTATCCACGTATACTTGTCGATCTGACTATTACTTAGCCTTATTCTGTTTGTCATGCAGGGTCTATCTACGACATTAAACCGCTAGGCGGTCTGACGCCCATTGTATGGTAGGCCTATTTAGTTGGTACTTTTTTGTCAAGACCTTCATCTGTTGGAACAGGTAAGCACTTACCTGTCCTGCCTGGAAAATGGCGTTGATGTATTTGAATAGGAGGTGGTGACCGCGAGTCCAGATGAAGAGAATGTAGGTCAGACCAAGCAGAGGAAACAGAATTAAAGTTGCTTTTGTCGCCTTTCTACAAGGACAGTCTGCTTTATTTCATTTCGTTTAATGAACAACTTTTAAGATCATTAAATCATTACCATGAATAACAACTTTTATTTATTATTTTAATCAGAGAAATGAAGCCATGGGAATTGAGACTTTTTATAGAACTTAACTGATTATCTAGAGAAAATACGCCTCGTCGTAGCTTTCCAGGTAGGCCACTCGGAAGGTAAGCTTATCGCAGACTACTGAAGCACTGACAACGACGACGATGATGGTGATGGTGATGGTGATGGTGGTGATGATGATGATGATGATGATGATGATGATGATGATGATGATGATGATGAGTAGGCCACTCGGAAGGTAAGCTTATCGCAGACTACTGAAGCACTGACAACGACGACGATGACGATGACGATGACGGTGATGGTGATGATGGTGATGATGATGATGATGATGATGATGATGATGATGATGATGATGATGATGATGATGATGATGATGATGATGAGTAGGCCACTCGGAAGGTAAGCTTATCGCAGATGAAGCACTGACAACGACGACGATGACGATGACGGTGATGGTGATGATGGTGATGATGATGATGATGATGATGATGATGATGATGATGATGATGATGATGATGATGATGATGATGATGATGATGATGATGATGATGATGATGATGATGATGATGATGGTGATGGTGATGGTGATGGTGATGGTGATGGTGATGGTGATGGTGATGATGATGGTGATGGGAATTGAGACTTTTTTATAGAACTGAACTGATTATCTAGAGAAAATACGCCTCGTCGTAGCTTCGTTTCAGTTTCGACGGCAGTGACAAACGTGAGTGGGTGAGTGGCAGACAACATAGATTTGGTTATTTAAGCCTATCTATTAGACCTGCCGCCATGCAGCTCAACGGTTGCGCTTCTGCAATCGAAGTCTGCAATAGACTGGAAAATGTACAACTGTGTACAAACTGTATACATGGCATGAGAGTCAGGCCATGTATACAGCTTGTAAGGATAAAGCACAAGTAGGATGCTTGCTTTCAGTTCGTGAAAGAACAGAGGACAACTTAGAACAAAGGACATCTCTGTCATTATTATTATTAGCTTCACCCAAAGTAGAAATGATTCGTCAAGAATTAAACAACCATAAAGTGTAAAGTTTTGGAAAACCAGAACTCATGAAGATCCAGCGGATTGCTGAGGAAGGCGAGATGTCACGGCAGTTTGGGATGCGTCCAGTGTTTTGAGCGCAAGGTCCGGAAACTGTTATAGTCTGGTATTCTAAGTTAGGTCCTACTTCGGTTCATATAACAAGAGTTGATTCCAGTTCAGTTCAGTGCAATGAAAGGCGCTCGTCTCAACTAGGTAGCAGGTTCCAGCTCTTCCGACAACAAAGCGAAGTCGTCTGCAAATAAAGTTTTGAACTGAATATTTCTGATAGTCTGAACAGATCTCAGTCCGTGAGAAGAGACTGAACAGCATTGCGAGGCAAAACACGACAGGGTATAAGGTGACGAATATAAATAGAGGAGAAGAGATGACATTGTGTTTACCTGTACAGGCAGTTCTGCGATGAGTTTGAAGCTCTGAGCTTCTTTACGAGAGTCCAGACGATGCTCATCAAAAACAGAAGATTGATCTGAAAGAACAAGTTTGGAAATTCAAAGCACGAAGACAACTTAAGACGATAAGATAAACAATACAGAAATACCGAGGACAATGTACCTATGCCTACATGTATAAGCGCTATAGAGGGAAGTGGAAAAGGAGAATGAGGAGGAATGAGAAAAAGAGAAAGAGGATTATGCGGAGAAGATGAATATAGCGCTTGGTCGATAATTGTCATAATGACGAACGCCTATCATCAGCAAAAAGATGGCCGATAGCCGAATGATTTTGGAAAAGGGAAGGAATACCAGCCGTGTATAAAATAAATAAGAGGGGTCCAGGAAACCTTGAGGAACACCCAATTTAACGGGGACCCATGCACTGAGTTCTGGAGTCACCATAAATGATCATTTGAGTGCGATCAGACAAGTAAGACCGAAGCCAAAGAAGTGGGGAACCATTGAGTTTACACTGCAGGAGGTTTCAAGGCAATATTGATTATGTGAGCAGCGTGAGTTATGGTTGGTATTTGTAGACCTAATTAAGTTTAGGCTTATTAGGCCTACATGCTTTGGCATTAATGTTGTATTGCGTTATACATAATTATATTCGTTTTATTGATAAAAACAATCTGACAAAAACGCAGAAATGCTAACATGAGTGATAATGGAAAACAAAAGTTAATTAGAAAATTTTAAAATAAACTAGTAAATATTTCTATATAAGGATCTGGGAATAAATTGAGAGTTGTCTTTGGGTGGGAGAGTATGGTTGTGTGCTCTAGGTCTTAATTGGTGAGAGGAGAGGGGTCGGAGTGGAGGTAGGAGTTGATGAAGTACATGCTTGGGGTTGTGTAATATGGAGAAGAGGAGTCTAGCATCGGCTATATTAGCTAGTTCAGAGACTGTTGGAAAGGGCTGTTCTATAGGTAACCTAGGCGTTTGGCTCTTTTTAGGAGTTTTTCCAGGCGTTCTTTATCGGAAATCAGGGCAAGACCCCACCAGGATGAGGGAGGCATATAGAAGTTTAGCAATGGTAGTGGCTTTGGTTACATTATGAGGGATCGATGAGGGAGAAAAGCCATGGGTTTTCAGTTTTCTAACAGCATAAAAGGAGGAGCAAATTGCTGTGAGGTTGTCTATATGGGATATGAGTTTGAGATTACCTTGAAGGATGACGCCCAGTATTTGGTTAAATCGGGTAATACTAGGTAATGGAGGACGAGGACAGAGGAGGAGGAGGAGGGAGGAGGAAGGTCGAAATGGTGTCGAGGGCGGAAAATTGTCATTTCTTTAGATTTAGAGTTATTTAAGATAAGATTATTGGCAGAAGCCCAGGTAGAGATTAAAAGCAGTTCAGATGGAATAGTATGAGCTTGAGAGGATCCAGTAAGGAGGTAAGTATAATCTGCAAATTTGAACATAAGATTAAGGGACTGAGAAGAGTGCAGGTCTGAGCCAGTAATGGAGAAGTTAGTAGGTCCTAAGACAGAGCCTTGAACTATTATACTAGCATTGATTGGGAGGAGAGATGAAGATTGACCTTTGAATATAGTGAGGTGTGAGCGTTCAAGATGATATTCAACTAGCCAACTGGCTAGTTGAATATCTATATATATAGAGATTTGATCTGGAATATCAAGAGTGGAGATTTTCTCAAATAGGGCAGACTGATTAACAGAGTCAAATGCTTTGGAAAAGTCTAGGGAGATTATTGAGACATATTCACTACGTTTATGCTTCGAGAGGAGCAATAGTTTGAGTTGTCTCCCAGTCTGTTTGGGAAGGAGTTCTTGTATTTTTGTATTTCTGTTCTATCTGCTTAGTTTGCTTAGTTTCTCTGTTCTGCTTTGTGCGAAATAAAGTATATATATATATATATTCATTGGTTTTTAGGATGACTTTGTGTATAATGTATGATAGATATTATGGCTGCAGAGGTGGAACCAGTGGGTCTGAAGGCAAATTGATCTGAGATTATGGATTCAAGGGGGATTTGAGTAAGGGTAGGGTGTATAAATCTCTGAACTATTTGTTTTTCAACTATTCTGGAGAGAACAGGAGGATGGAAATTGGACGGAAGTGTGCATTTTGAGAGGGGAGTTTGTTTTAGCTTTTGGCCGGATTATGGCTATTTTCCATTGGGGAGGGATAAAATGGGAGAGGAATGAGAGATTGATAAGGTGAGAGAGAGATGAAACGAAGGGGGCGGTGAGTCTAAGGAACCAAGCGCGTAGATTGTCATATAGGCCTACAGTGGCAGTAGGATGCAAATGGTCGAGAAGATAGAAGAGTTGGTATTCTTCAATGAAGGGGTATTTGGGAGGGGCTGTAAGTCGGAAATTAGTCGGAAATCGGAATGTAGTTTTGGTCGGTGGAGGTAAAGGAGTAATAGAGGTAAAGGTCTGCGGCAGTGATGTGTGTAGAGTAGTTACTTTCAGGGTCTTTGTTCGTAAGGGATTTTACTTTATCCCTTTACTAGGGTCAATGTTTTTGAAGTCACAGGAGATTTATTTAAGTCACAGGAGATTTATTTTTGAAATAGCACGGTTAAATTTGAGAGACAGAGAGGAGGCTTTTCAGTTTTGTTAAGTCGCATTAAATGGTTTTTATGACGTAACATCTGTTTTATCTCTGCAGTGCTGTGTACGGTGGGTCACTGGAACTAATAGCACTTACTGTCCTTTCTGATGCCATTGAGTAGCCTAGTGACATAAATTGGCTGAATCGTTGAAAGTAGACTACGGAGACAACATAAGGGAGATCAGACAAAAAATTAAATTAAGCAAATTAATTACAGACAGTAAATAAATAAATAAAGTAACATACACAAATAAAAACGGGAAAAACGTGAAGAAAAAATAAGAAGATATTTATAAAAAAAATTAAAAAACGCTACAAGCAGGCCTAAAAAGAATGCTGGAGTTCAGTAAAATCAAGTTCATTCGCTGCATGCAAATGATAACTGAAATAGACGGAGGATTTTATTTTAGCCTAGAACTAAACCGACAGACAATTGACAGCTGATGACGTCCTATTCGGAGTTTCTGGCATTAGGGACGAATAATGACGAATTATTTACTGAATGAAACGGTTGCAGTCACAGTTAAGATCATCGCGATCGAGTGGCACTAGTCTTGCTGATAGTAGCAAGCGCCACGTTCCGTCATGGCTCTTTCTTATCAGGTCTGTTAGCATATGGATTAAACTGCCAGAACACCAGTCTTGCTGATTATTCTGATTTATTATAGCTGATGTAATGCGTTACAACCCTACAATTGTTCAACCGTAGCCGACACTGTTTCTACATATACTGAATAATATACTGTTCCTTGTGCAGAGTGGCCCTTCAGCTAAGACTGATTAACACATGATTAATAGTTGTTGCTAAGAGTCTGTCGCTCAAAATGGCGTCGTTAGTTGCTGAAGGAGCAACGTTTAAGTGGAGTGTTGTTGAGAGAGAGTGCAATCGACTGAAGTGCTAAGAGGAGAACAGGTGAGTCTGGGTAAGTGTAGACTGGCGTCAGTGATTCAAGTAGTCGAGTAGGCCTACTTATAGCGCTAAATGCATAGGTCCACTTAGTGATGGTGACTGACAAAGTTCTCTTCTTAGTATCTTCATAAGAAAATGGCTAGATGAGATATGGCCGCTTGCGACGGTGTTATATAGTTACCGAAGTTTGCACAACAAGCAGAGCTTTCTTTGCCCAAAACATTGAAGTATGCCTATGGAATCAAGGTGACTGCAATGGCTCTTGAAGCATTTGAAACACTTTGGATTCTTCTATGGCCTATGCTACACACATTTTTATACAGGGCAGATTGAATTTAAATTATGAGCAGGGTCATTACAATATGACAGAAATATGTTAAACTCACGAAAAGGACGAGAAAAATCGGAACAATAAGAACGAGATCGTAGGTGAAATATCCATGCGGAAGCCAGCATCTGAAAAGCAAAGACTAATGCTGCTTTAAACGTAGAGACAAAAGAGAAACAACGAACTCTATAAAAATAATTGTTTATAATCTCTGTTCATTGTTCTGACGTATCGCGTTGTCTACATCGTTATAGACTATAAAGACCTGGTTACTCCAATTCAAAAGCAATTCGTCACATACTACTACGTCACAAATTGAATCATATAGATTGCATTGCATGTAACAGTAAAGATCCCATAGTGGAACCTAGTGGAGTAGTGGAGGCGCTCACTTCCTGCTCTTTTCCACTTATTTTAACGAACAATGGGCGAATCCCAAAGTCTTGTATATCAGCAAAGTGTACCAGGTACATCAGCAAACTTTACATCAGTAGGCCTATAACTCTCCGAGACCAAACTACACAGCTTGAAGTGCAGAAACGCCTGCAAATGGTCCCCTTCAACGGAACCTGTCTCTCATCAGCAGGCTTGAACCCGCAACCGTTAGATCACTGGTCAAGCACACCAACGACAGATCACCATGTCGCACATACAGTACATTCAATGATCGTTAGATCTCTTTGCCAGCCGTAACCAATCCTTTGTGAGAGATGGTCATCGAATTGAACACACATTCCGTCTTATATTCTAGTTAGTCAGCGGGTCATATCTACCACTTCGGTCTGCAGCCCCATGTGACAACCATGCGACACTTTCCACCCCCATTCAAGCATGGTGCACTTTCTCATCGATTGGACCACGTTTACCTGGAAGAGTCTTCCGCTGGAAATCTGAACGAGACAGTTGCAAATGTGTAGCCGAGACAGGCTGATGCATAAGATACATTTTCAGCTGAGCTTATGATGACATGTTTCAGCGCTCTGAATAGGTTTCTAGGTGGCGCTAAATGATATATATATATATATATATATATATATATATATATATATATATATATATATATTCATTCATACATTCAATGAATGAATATATAGTTAGTGGTCTATCTAAAGGTGAAAAATAAGTAGGAAAGATGTGAAAGAAACGCAGACTTTCGCAATATTGATTAAAGTATTTTACACTATTTATAAAAATCAGAACGATACTCGTATAGTTCAACCCAGAAGAACTGTAGCGACCGTGCCGCCCTCTAGCGGTCGATCGTGATGTTGCGGAAACTGGTAACCAGGTAAGTTATTTTGGGAAAGGATTCGAACCTGCGTCTGGGTAAAGGAGGAAGTGCAAGGTGCATCTATTCCCTTATCAAGTTTAGGCCCTAGCAATTGTTGCAAGCGGGCACTTCGTCTAAGACCTCCATCTAGCGGTGCTACCGAGTGGTGAGTAGCGTCGCTCTCATTACATACCAGGGAATCAACATCGGACATATTGCCCACAACTTCTGCAGTCTGCAGACCAATGCATGGCGATGCATCCGGGTTCTTATCCTGCGCAACATCAGAATCTGCACTAAGTTTAGCCTCTATTAGGTGTAATTTGGCCGCAATTAGCGCTAGTATTTCCGTTTGTTCTTCCTGGCGTCTAACCAGGCTTTGCCAAAGTTCACTACTTATTTTATCACTAGGCAAAGAAGATTCATCTTGCGCCATTTTAATGTATTTAATTATGCATAAAATCAATAGCACAATCAGTTCACAATTAATGACCGCGCCCTCTATCGGCGTAAACTATCTATTGTTCAGTGTCCGATCACACAACAATATATATAGTCTGTTGATATAGATAAGTTACTAATCAATAATATTAATTACATAGACAATCATTAGGATTCGAACTAGAGTACAAGTATCTTATACGTTTGACCTCTATACCACAGAAACCTTGAAGACTTTTCCTTCTTCTGTGCCAACAACAGCGCTCACCGGAAGAAAGACTTGTTCAACACCACAGCTTGCAACCTTCGGCGTCGAACCCTCGACCGAAACCAAAGAACAGTTGCTTTCCTTGTGTGTCGCTCCGTTCTTCCCGTGGCTATTATTCTTCAGGTGCGCCAAAGCCGTTTCGCGCCAAAACCGTTTCGCGCCAAAACTATCGTAGCTCAGCTCTCAGCACTGGCGAAGGTCCTTCTCTGACCACGGCCTAACTCCAACTGACTCCTCTGCACGCATCAACTCACCGCCTTATATAGCCGTGCTTTCCCGCCAATCGCTGCCACGATTCGCGGGCTTGTTCGCGTGCAGAATTAAGGCGCGTAAGCGGACCTCGAAAATCGATTAATAATTCCCGCCCTTTCTTAACATATCAACAGTAGCAAGAAAGGCGCCAACCAGGCAGGAATACCAGCAGAGGAAAGGGCGCCAACCCGGCAGGAATACCAGCAGGGGAAAAGGCGCCAACCCGTGCCGAGGTTCGGCACAGAACTACACCAAGTCAGAAGACGTCTTGGAAAAGACGTCTGCTTACTCTAGCAATTAATACAAACGTCATTCACAACGGAAGACTCAAATGTGAGACCGGCGACATTACTTGAGACACTATGACATTGTGTACACTCTCGAAACATGACCACAAAGGATACACAAGTGTGAAACCAGAGGTGCGCAAACAAACTTTTACTTAACTAAAACCGGTCTCAGCTCTCAGCAGAAGAACTGTTCTATTTATACCCTTCGAGACCATCCTACTTATCCACTAAATGGGATGCGACTTGACTAAATGTTACAAAGTGCACGTGTGAAGATGATCAGATGGCTGGATGGCCACTCCAAACAATATATATATATTCAGATACATCTACTGTAGACCTACGTTCAATTGAAAAAGGTGAAAATCGGTTTAAACTTGCGGAACTGAGAAACGTTCCTTACACGTTATTGTCGTAGTGAATCTTCACAAGCGCCCAGGCAACAACCAGGACGACAGGAGCGCCTACACAATTGTACAATACGGCACGATTAACTTTAATAATTCTAATGATATTGATCACTTTAATAATAGCACATTTAATAATAATAAATTTAACAATAATCATTTTTAATTCTTTGGATAATTTCTCAACTCCTAAAAAGATCATTGGACCAATAACAATAATTTAATAATAGCAACAATATCAACAATATCGACGACCTTGTCGCGTATAAGCAGTCACAGTGGACCTTGTCGTTCTACACAAGAGTCCACTAGGTCGTCGGAATATAACTGGACACCGTTTGGGACGGCAGCTGTTTCGCCTGCGTCCACAAGTGACGCAGGCTTCTTGTCCCTGAGAGACAACGGGCTAAGGTTTAGTGGCGAGGTGGCCATTCGTATCGTTCGCCTACAAGAGTCACATATGACAGGCGAGATTTGGCTTCAGCAGGATCGCTGGACATGCGCCGCCATAGATTGATTCGGTGAGCAATTAATTATCAAAGTGGATTCGCAACATCAAAGAAACCAAGTGGACTGCAGCTGAGGTCCGTCCGTTGGTCGTTTGTGCCATCATCATTCAATGCTTCGTGCATTAGACACCGGCGCTGTAATAGCAGTTATAATAGATGACAGTCTCTCACATAACCAATTAAGTAGCCCTGGCCTGCAGGAATCTCGCCTGTGATGTGACAGTAATTGTAGACATCATCGCTGATTCGAGTCTTACTTCTTACTGCTTGGATGCAAAGGCAGCGATTGACCAAGTAGCCGTAAGGACGGTTGCCGATATGAACTCCAGTCGGTCTGCTACCATTTCGATCCGTCACCAGAAGTTCGCATCCAATTTGTGGCGGCTATTTGGTCAGAGTTTTGGAGAATTGCAACCGCTCAAAATCCTAAATCAGCGCAAGAACACTGATTCTGACCTACTTAATACAATACTACGAAACCCGTTGCGTATTACGTAGGCTATTCCATTCAGAAAATTACCAGAAACTATTGTAAAACAGAAGTCGGAGCTGAAAGTGTACAAGCGTTTTTGCATATATGACCTCTGTCCGATTGTTGGAAATGATACTTACACCATCCAATGATTGCGTAATGCCAGAAGTGAATCTTGTCGAAAGCTAACGCCCAGACGATGACCGTATGGAGGTAAAGACCTTCGACGAGCATCCAGAAGAAATTAGTCACCAGCAGATAATTGAATAACGATACGATAGACTTACAGGCAAACTAGAAACACACATTTCCAGTTTAGTGCACGACGTATAATTACGGTAGGCCTATAGTTTGAGAATTCTGTTAAAATCTTAATATTTCTTAAACTTTCATTAGGCTACACAGTGCGATAGTTTCATCTAAACTCGAAAGCTACAGTGAAATTGCGACTGGGTTGCTTTCTACTTCGACTTATTTGACTGTAAAACGAAATAATTTTAACTAATGGAACTGTGCTACACATGCAACAACTTCTTTGTTTTAGATCATGCTTTATTTTAGACCCTGTTACCTTCAACGAACTCGTAAATTATTATTTAGGCCTGAATTTTAAATTTGGTGCCAGGCTTAAAGTCGCTTTTCTACAGTTTTGACATCCATATGCACGCTCCAGAAAAATCCCGTTCCCACTGAATAGAAGAAATCTGATGGCGATTGGCCAGGAAGAAACTTTTGATTAAAGTATCGACGTTAATCTCTGCCTCCATCTGTCTGTATCTCTGTTTGTCTGTCTCTGTCGCTTTTTAATTATTTATTATTACCTATTTTTGATTATTATTATATGCATTATTATTATTATTATTATTATTATTATTATTGTTATTGTTATTATTATTGTTATTGTTATTATTAGCTATTATTATTATTATTATTATTATTATTATTATGTGTGTAGTATTGTTATTATTATTCAACAGTGAGCGATTTCTGGATATGCTTCAACGTTTGGATTTGCGTGATGATTTTTTAGCGCGTACAATTCTCTAGCAGCGTTTGATCGATGAGATCACATGGACTTTATCATGATGCCCAAGATATCAGTCGATGTTACATCGATTAAAATCTCCATCGATAGAAATTCACTAAAAAAAGTCAGGTCGATAGATCAGAGAAACGAAATGCTTAATTAAGCAGGATCCGGTGGATATGCATTATATGCAAGGTGCAAAGAGAGGAGTCTTAAGTTTAATCAGGTCATTACGAATTAACCAAAAGACCTCGTATGCAAGATTCGTTTCCTCGGTAGTTAGGAGTGGCATAGTTGGAACCATCTTGAGCCAGAGCAGATTTCGAAGGATAAACGTAGTTATTAGATGACAGTGTATTGTGTTTCGTAGACATCGTAAGCACCTGCAAAGTCACCAGAACAAAATGGTTCCTGTACGATATCTGGCGATTCAGTCCGTCAAGATTCTGCAAATCTACTCAAAAGACAACAAAATAGTTGCTCTGTTTGATAGACAATATATTCAGCGTCTAATATGTTCTTGCAGGAACATAATAGATGGCGAATGGCGATGATGTTTGACTCAACAGTGAGCGATTTCTGGATATGCTTTAACAGTGTGGATTTGAGTGATGATTTCTTAGCACGTCGTACATCCTCTAGCAGCGTTTGATCGATGAAATCACATGGACTTTATCATGATGCCCAAGATATCAGTCGATGTTACATCGATTAAAATCTCGATAAAATTCACTAAAAAAGCCAGGTCGAAAACCGATAGATCAGAGGAACTAAATGCTTAAGCAGGATCCGGTGGATATACATTATGCAAGGTGAAAGAGATGAGTCTAAAGTTTAATCAGGTCATTACGAATTAACCGAAAGACCTCGTATGCGAGATTCGTTTCCTCGGTAGTTAGGAGTGGCATAGTTGGAACCATCTTGAGCCAGAGCAGATTTCGAAGGATGAATGTAGTTATTAGATGACAGTGTATTGTGTTTCGTAGACATCGTAAGCACCTGCAAAGTCACCAGAACAAAATGGTTCCTGTTGTACGATATCTGGCGATATTCAGTCCGTCAAGATTCTGCAAATCTCCTCAAAAGACAACAAAATAGTTGCTCTGTTTGATAGACAATTCAGCGTCTAATTTGTTCTTGCAGGAACATAATAGATGGCGAATGGCGATGATGCTTAACCAGCTTGTATGCTTGTTTGCTGTTTAATTACCACTGTGTGGTAACAAAGACCATTAGCGTCGCCCTCCTCTTTCATCCAGGCTTGAGACTGGCACTGACAGAGTACGATCAGTGGCGGAGTTTTTGACCAGCTGCACTGGCCAGAGGCTTTCATACATTGAGTAACGCAGACGAGTAACTGCGTGACAAATGATGCATGTATTGCTATAATTTTTTATCACTGTCATTAAATTACCAAGGTATGTATGTAAGTATGTATACATGATAAATCGCCAGAATTAGGAAATGCTGTTATCCTTTAAGAAGCTCCATTACGGTAAATGTAAATGTTCGCTTTTGTTCTAGATATCAAACCTTATATGGCCTCGACCCTGCTCATTTTTCAATGAATTGATCCGCTAAGATCCTTAACCACCGCTCGCCCGTTTAAATGGACGCCACACCATTTAAGGTCCCGTGCAAGGACCGTGCTAGCCCGAGATTTAAATATCTGAAATGAGCTAGCATCGGGAAGCGAAGGTCCGCGATCCGCATGCTCTCTTTCACAGAAACGCTCAGCCAACTAACCAACTAACTGGGCCAGTTACGATGCATTCCCTGCGTGGACCACCCCTTGCTGAAGAATTTTGACCCACTGCTTCGCCATGGGTTGCAATCAATACTCAATTTGTCCTCTCAATTTGTCCTCTCTGACAGTCAACTGATTCAAGCTTCTCTACTAGTCAAAAAAGACCTGTGGGTTGGACATTCGCCGAGTGACCTCGCTGGCAGTATACCCGCCTTTTTGGCTTCGGCTAGTGCAGGTACTCGGTGTCTCCAATGCTCCATGTTCAGCAGGCTTCAAGTACCCGAAGACGTACAGGTTGGGACTCTGCAGGACCGCTGGTGTACTGATAGTGCAGTCCTTTGCCCAGATAATACCATTGCCCATAAACAATCACAATGGGACAAACCCTTAATAGACAGGGATGCCAACAATCTCTGCACCTCAGAGATTGTTGGCATGAGTGAAACCAACTTTCTTTTTCAGCGCTTTTGCGGAATTCCTATTAAAAGGCATTTATACCCCGTCAGATCTTAACCAGTTCAGGCCTTTCCACAAAAATTTTCGATTCTCAGGATATCTCTTCAATTCCTGAGGAATCGGAGGTAGGCCCTATTTCGGGTAAAAAATATTAATAAAAATTAGAGAATTGCTCTTTTTCGTGTTTTCTTGCTTTAATTCAAGCAAGTCAAATTGACTTAACTTAGTAGGCAAGAATGCAAGAGCAATGCCGGGAGCAGACGCAGACACAGATCACAACTTGATCATCATGAAGGCCCAGATAAAACTGAAATTCATCAAGAGGAAAAAGAAGATAAGACAGAGATGGAATAAAAAGAACCTGAAAGAAAACGAGCAACGAACTGGGAAAAGCAAATAGAAGAAAATCTAAGAGAATACGAGGGAAAATCCATAGAAGAGAGATGGAAAAGACTGAAAGACAATATCATACAGAGCGCCAATGACATCGTCGGAGCAGAAGAGAGAGTACCTGCTAGGAAACCGTGGGTAACAAGAGAAATGATAGAAGAGATGGAGGAACGGAGGAAATGGAAACACCAAAGCACCGAAAAAGCAAGGCAAGAATATAGAAGATTAAACAACAAACTGAGAAGAACAACAGAAGAGGCAAGGGGAAAAATGGTGGGACGAGAAATGTCAAGAGTTAGAAGACTTACAGCAACAGGGAAGATATGACAAAGTGTACGAAAAGGTGAAACAGATATCTAGGAAACCGGGAAAAGGAGGAGGAGGAATAGAGGTTAGCGACAAACAAGGTAGACTCTTAAATGAAACAAATGAAGTTAAGAACCGATGGAAGGAGTACGTGGAGGAACTCTACAGAAGTGAAGAGGGAGAATTGCACGACAACCAGGGACTGGAGAAGGAAGAGGAGACTCGAGGGAGAGAGGAGGATATTGGCCCAGAGGTGCTGGGAGAGGAGGTAAGAGCGGCCATAAAGGAACTGAAAAACAACAAAGCAGAGGGAATAGACAACATACCAGCAGAGATGCTCAAAAGTCTGGAGGATGGAGCCATGAAAGAACTAATAAGGATATGCCAAGATATATACACAACGGGAGAATGGCCAGATGACTTCCTGCAATCCATAATAATACCAATTAAAAAGAAACCAAATGCAACAGCATGCGAGGATTACAGAACCATTAGCCTCCTCACCCATGCGTCAAAAGTCATGATAAGAATACTAGCAAAGAGAGTGCAAGCAAAGACAGAGGCAATTGAGGGGCTGGGAGATGATCAATTTGGTTTTAGAAAGGGCATGGGAACTAGGGATGCGATCGGAACACTAAGAGTACTAACAGAGAGGAGCTGCCAGAATGGTCAGGATGTATATATATGCTTCGTGGATTATGAAAAAGCATTTGATAGAGTTGACTGGAGAAGGCTACTACATGCATTGAGGCGGATGGGAATAGATTGGAGAGACAGAAGATTAATAGGAAACTTATACATGGGACAAAAGATGCGAATAAGAATAGATGGAGAGTACTCGGAACCAGGAAACGTTGGAAGAGGTGTGAGACAAGGATGCCCACTGTCACCATTACTATTTAACATCTATATAGAAGGGTCAGGTGGGGCAGTTGCTGCCCCGGGGCCCGGTTCCATGGCAGGGGACTCTGGCAGGGGCCCGGAAATGTCTAAAACTTCTTTCGAACTGAAGAAGCCTGTGGGTTTTGGCCGAATGCAGTCTAATTGCTGCAATTTAATAGCTAGGTAACGAAGTAAATGAGGCACTAGATCTATTGAATTTCTTTACCAAAATGCAAGCCAATAACGAATGTGACGTTGGAAATGGGACCGAAAAGCTTAGCAGTGTTGTTAATGAAAACGATTTAATAGCTGTGAAACTTAACAGTCTCAGTTGCTCAGTCAGAGGATTTAGGAAATTAGGAGTGAGCACAGTAACAGAAGTTGGTCATCATTCATCAGAATGGTTTTGGACTATCTGCTGATGCAAAGCTAACTGATGCAGACAAATTTCGATTTCTGACTGAATTCTATAGTCCACCAGAATCGTATGCAATTTGAGTTATTGTCAAAATAAATAATACTTTAACTTACAGCTGGATGTAATTTATCACAATAAATAATTGATATCAATTACCAATATTTGATATTATAATATTATAATTTCATTAAGTTGATAACGAATTAGAAGATGAATTACCATCAGAAATCTGGAGCTCAATAAAGCAAAGAAAGATTGGTGAAGTCAGGAATGCAAAAGAGAGACAAACAATCCTTCAAAGCCTTGCATTTTCAATTTCATCAAAAGCGAATGAAGCAGCAAATCAAGCTGACAGTATCGTTGCTAGTATGATAGTAGATGTACGTGGAGTTGATCATGGTAGGCTACTGAGTGAGTTGTTGACGTAGTCCATGTAGACAATGCAACACAGCAATTGACGTGGACCTCTTGAAATTGGATATCATAATGCGATAAATGTCATTTAACAAATCATTTATCACATTCACATAATCACATTTTCATATTAAATTTCTGTAAATTTCTTTATAATTAGAGGCATAGATGGACCTTTTAAACCAGAAATTGATTTTCACATTTACTTTTACTATTATTATTCAGGGCTTTTAACTTAAAAGGAATTTTTAGAACTGCACGACCCGTTCAAAAGCCATAGTGAATTATTCCAAATCGGATGACAATGAACATTTTAAAACTAGTTTTAACTGCACAGAAATGCTTCTACAGCTGCACAAATTCATTTAGAACTGCCCTTTTTGTGTAATCGTAAACTCGATATTTCTAGAGCGCCCACAAAAGCGAAGTCGCGGGAACCAGCTTATTCACAGGCGTTTAATGGAAACAGAATCGATAGGCAGGGGGTCAAAATCCAGAGAGTCAGGTAGGCAGAACTGCACACTAAAAGCCCTGTTGTTATTATTATTATTACCCTTATTATTATTCGTTAAATGTAGTTTGATAGCGTTTTTCAGGCTTACACCAGACTTGGGCTTAATAATGAAAACGAGGGGCCCTGATGGATGTCTGCCCCGGGGCCCGATTTGGCTCTCGACGCCCATGCTATTTAACATCTATATAGAAGAGCTTGTCAGAGAAGTAGTAGAGGAGATGGAGGAGGGGATAAAGGTTGGTGGAAGATGGATAAAGGCATTAAGGTTTGCAGATGATCAGGCAATGTTGGCGAGAAACCAGAAAGGACTGCAAGCAATGATGGATAGGCTAAACACAACATCAACCGAATACGGGATGAAGATTAACATCAAAAAGACAAAGGTATTGAAGATAAGTAAAGGAAAGGAAACTGTAGTCAGAATACACATTGGAGGAAACAGATAGAGCAAGTCAAAGAATTCTGCTACCTAGGGAGTATGATCACGACAGATGCCAAATGCCACAGAGAATTAAAAGAAGGATAGCAATAGGAAAGGAGGCATTCTCAAACAGAAGAGAATTACTGAGAGGAAAACTAAACAGGAATCTAAAGATAAGAATGATAAAGACACTAGTATGGAGCGTGGTGCTGTATGGATCGGAGACATGGACAATGAGAAAAGCGGATATAAGAAAACTGGAAGCTTTCTAAATGTGGACATGGAGAAGAATGGAAAAAATCAGCTGGACAGAACATATAACAAATGAAGAAGTGTTGATGGGAATAATTGGAGAAGAAAGAGTCCTTATACGCACAATAAGAGACAGGCAAAGGAAATGGATCGGGCACACGCTGAGAGGAGACTCACTACTAAGAACGGTCATCGAAGGAAAAATGAAGGGGAAGAAGACAAGAGGAAGACCAAGACAGATGATGCTGGATTGGATGATGACAAACGGCTACAGGAAACTGAAGATAAGAATGATAAAGACACTAGTATGGGAATAGATTGGCCCAACAACGAGAGGAGTGGCGACGTCGGACATTTGAACCTGCCTAAGAGGCAGAGAACCACAAGAAAGAAGTAGGCCTACAATTAGAGTTTAAAATCCGCGCGGTCGATTAATTTCGTTTCATTTCGATATCTTCGTGGCCGCCGCTGCTGTTGTTGTTGTTGTTGCTGCTGCTGCTGCTGCTGCTGCTGCTGCTGCTGTTGTTGTTGCTGCTATGTACCTGAAGTTGAGGAAGAGGAAGAGAGCGAACGACAGAACGACAACGGAAACCGTGAAACCGACGTAATAGATGACGCGTATCACGTTCCCATGGAAACCATCCTCCTGTAACCAGTCATTTAGATTGTCTACAACTTCTGACTGAAAACTGTTCAGTTTATCACGAATTCAAATAATACAATATTATAATTATTAAGAAAGTAAATAATCGAACAGACTTTTTCTGTAGCTTATACGACTGGTAGGCCTGTGGAACGGTTGTCGACTAAGGTTAAACGAATGTGGTGCAGATGTAGGTCTATGTAGGCCTACGTATGAATGTATGTAGGCCTATGTACGTACGTCCGTACGTATGTAGTCATGTATGTATGCATAATGCATGCATAATTATATGTATGTATGTACATGTGTACGTACGTATACATTATTAGCCTATACGTTATTATGTAGCCTATGTAAGAATTACTGAGAGGAAAATTAAACAGGAATCTAAAGATAAGAATGATAAAGACACTAGTATGGAGCGTGGTGCTGTATGGATCGGAGACATGGACAATGAGAAAAGCGGATATAAGAAAACTGGAAGCTTTCTAAATGTGGACATGGAGAAGAATGGAAAAAAATCAGCTGGACAGAACATATAACAAATGAGGCCTAAGTGTTGGGAATAATTGGAGAAGAAAGAGTCCTTATACGCACAATAAGAGACAGGCAAAGGAAATGGATCGGGCACACGCTGAGAGGAGACTCACTACTAAGAACGGTCATCGAAGGAAAAATGAAGGGAAGAAGACAAGAGGAAGACCAAGACAGATGATGCTGGATTGGATGATGACAAACGGCTACAGGAAACTGAAGATAAGAATGATAAAGACACTAGTATGGGAATAGATTGGCCCAACAACGAGAGGAGTGGCGACGTCGGACATTTGAACCTGCCTAAGAGGCAGAGAACCACAAGAAAGAAGTAGGCCTACAATTAGAGTTTAAAATCCGCGCGGTCGATTAATTTCGTTTCAGTATGCATATATATGTAGCCTACGTATGTACATATGTACGATTGTACGTACAAGTGTATGCATACATATGCACATAATTTATATTTGTATGTATGTAGGCTACATATGTAGATATTCATGTACGACTAGGGTTGATCAATAAGTAATGATAAACTTAGTTAAAGAACTATACTTTCATATAGGTCATATACTTTCATATCTGCTTAAAATCCTAGAGGACTCAGATCGGCCACACGAGGAGACTTTACCGTTCTTCGCACCAAGAGGAAGTTTGGAAATCGTGCTTTTGCTGTCTCTGGACCCAGAGAATGGAACAGTCTCCCAGCTACAATCCGTCAATGTTCATCTGTTACCGTGTTACGCAATTTAAATCAAAACTAAAAACTCATCTATTTTCATTACACTATGACTAAGAACACAGCGCAAACGCGCTCTCGTGCAAGACTTATCTTGTTAAAGCGCGCTATAAATGTCTAATTGTATTGTATTGTAATTATTTTTCTACTGAAGTTTACTTCCTTAGAACAGCGTGTGAAAAATACATTGATATTGTACCCAGTATGACGTCATATGTCAATACATGCTACGCAACGCGTTGTTTTTTTATCTGCTACATGAAAAATGTAAACAATGGATGAAAACGAAATCGTGTTGCGATTAAATATGTGCATATAAGTAAGTAAGTACGTAGCGTTATTAATGCAAGTCAAGAAGCGCTCACATTTTACAAAATGCAGTTGATGTAAAATGTGACTGTCGTTGCATCAGGAAAAGCTACTTTGAGCGCCTCTGACGTTCGTTTAAAGATGATAAACTGTTGGAAGGATGGCGAGTTCATTGGTAGTCGGTGATGCAAAGTCTACATATTCCAAGTATAATAGTGCCTCTTGGCAACAGAATGTTGTGTCTGGAATATTTATAGTTCGACACGTTCGATGGATCACAGGAGAAGCACGCGGAAACTCCGGACTGTTCATGCTGAGGTGTTACCAACCAAACGGCAGCAGCTGTCATACGGTGGTGATTGATTGATTGATTGATCCGGTGTCATTACTGTAGGTGTTATTAAAAATTATCCACAACGAGAATATTCCACGCTGCTGACCTGACAGGCATCAGGCGTTTGTCAGACGCTCAGAAGCAATAATTATACCCACGAATAGACGAGACATTTGCAAGCAAATGGCTTACAATCCAATAAACGTACACTTCCGAAAGAAATTTTGCGGCGACCGGAGATTCCACCATAATTATAGCATATGAAAGGACTGAAACGACATGAAATTTCAAATGACATGCAGAAAGTTTAAGGTGATGATGCCCGTTCACAGGCAACAATCTACAGATGGACTGTTGAATCCCAGCGCGGCAGACGGTAAACTGAAGATGAGCACCGCTCTGGATGCCCTGTTGACAGACGTAATGATAATAATGTCCAATCTGTCCAAGATGTGATACTGAACTATCAACGACTGCGTTTAAGATATGTAGCCGAGTGTCTGAAGTTATCGTAAGGCATCATTCATCACATTATTACCGAAGTTTTGGGCTACAAAAGGTTTGTGATTGTTGGGTGCCAAAATTGTTAACGGCCGAAAACAAGCGAGTCCGACTGCAAACTTTCCGCGATAATCTTAAAGTCTATGGAATATGGATGATACCTGGGCTCACCACTTTGACCATAAGACCAAGTTACAGAGTATGCATTGGAAGCATGCTACCTGACCGTCACCGGTCAAGTTCCGCAAGATTGCCTCAGCCGGCAAGGTCATGACGTCGGTCTATTTGGGACAGTAGTTTTATAGACTACTTGAAGCGAGGAAAGACAGTCACAGGTGTCTACTATGCTGAATTGAATCCGGAAACTGCGTGCAGCTTTGAAAACGCCTGGGTTAGTAGCGTAGGGGAACGTTGCTTCATAACGCACCAACCCACATCCACTGTTGCCATGCCCGCTATACACTTACGCGGCTTCGAACTGGTGAGTCACCCGCCCTATTCTTCAGACAATGCCCGTCTGATTGTCCCATGTTCAGGATTTTGAAAGATTCAATCCGTGGACATGCTTTTTCAAAGCAGTGAAGATGTCATTTAGGCCATAGGGCCTACATACATGCACACATACAAATAAGTGGATTGAACAGCTTCATGCATGGAGAGTTCTTCGTGGACGGTGTAAAGGTACTTGAACATTGCACTTAGTTGAGACTACGTTGAAAAAACTGTAACGTGATTTTGATTGAAGTCGTTTGCTAGTATGTTTCTCTCATTACACATTGATCAACCCTTGTATGTATGTGTGTATGTATACATGATGCATACATGCATGCATGTAGGTAGGTATTTATGCATGCATTAAATGTATGTGTGTAAGTGTTTATGCATGTATTGTATGCATATATGCATGCAAAAGTCGATGAGTATGCACGAGAAAAACACAAATATTTGCTGGGAAACTAAATGTACATTAAAGGTACTCTGCAACCTATCACGACAGCGTTGCGAATACTTGTGTACTTCGTGCACATAAATACACATATACATTACGTATGCATGCATGTATGTATGTATACATACATACATACATGCATACATACATACATGCATACATACATACATACATGTACATTCATTTCATTCATTCCATTCATTCCATTCATTCCATTCATTCCAAAGATTTATATAGTGCCCCTTCAAGGTTACTACTCAGGAGCGCTCCCGACCCAACCCCGGCTGAAAAGGATGGTTTTAAGGCTAGAGTAAAACGCATCTAAATGAACTCTAGGAATAAGGCGTAATGTTAATGGGAGCCCATTCCAAACCATGGGGCCAGCAACAGAGAAGGCGCGATGCTGTCTAAGAGCAGTTCGCGCACGGGGAACAAGAAGTTCACCATGTGTGGAGTAGCGGAGAGCTCTACGTCCCTGCACATCCAAAGTAGAGCGACAGAGCTCTTGTAAATACACAGGAGCGGAACCTAAAAAGGCAAGACCAAAGCAGAAAGCCGGTACACAATCCGCTGCGGGATAGGAAGCCAGTGCAGGACATCCCTCATAAAAGCGGTGACATGGCCGAACTTTGGGATATGGCATACACAATCCGCACCAACATACATACATGTATGTATGTAGGTATGCATGTATGTATGACATTGTATGTATGTTATGTACGTATGTATGTATGTATGTATGTATGTATGTATGTATGTATGTATATATGTATGTATGTATGTATGTATGTATGTATGTATGTATGTATGTATGTATGTATGTATGTATGTATGTATGTATGTATGTATGTATGTATATATGCATGTAGCCTACATGTATGCATACATGCCAACATGATGTAGGCATGTATGAATAGTTGAATACATACATACAAACTAAAAATTGACGATGGTGCACGAGAAAACACAGAAATATTTGCTGGAAACATGAAGTAAACGAACGCATGTAGGCATAAATACATACATACATACATACATACATACATACATACATACATACATACATACATACATACATACATCATACATACATACATACATACATACATACATACATACATACATACATACATACATACATACATACATACATACATACATACTTGCATGCATTCATGTATCAACGTCGAGTTTTGTATTTTTTTTCATTAATCTATTTGTTAGCGTCTGCTCTGCAGCCTATCACGATAGCGTTGCGAATTAACGATGCGGCTTCTGTCGTCCACTGCTGGTATGCTTTTATAGGAAATGACCTCAGGTTAAGATTTTAGTAAGCATGGTGACGTAGGCATTGGCTTCCACTTGGCTTAATAAACATCCAATTATTGTATGGCATGATGCATGTTTCTGTCACTCTCCTCTCTTCTCTTGCCATTACTCCATCTCTTTCAAAGGACTTTCACACTCATCACCATCATCGCCATCATCACCTGGTCCTGAATCCAATGTAAGTTTTCAGTTCCATCCTGCGTCAAAGGTCATTCATTACTCGCCCTTTAGAATGCTGGACGCAATTACCGTCATTTGGTCCAAAGATCTAGAAATTTCGCTGGATAGATTTTTGCGACTCACTGACCTGCATGTGTAAAGTTGGTGCAATGCACCATTACTTAGCAGTCTACCTGCAGGGCTGCTAGTATTTAGAGTACTGACGTATATGTAACATTAAGCGCCTCTGAATCTCTGAGTGGCGCTATACAAATGTTCAATTACAATTACAATTCAATATTTTAATAAAATAATTGGATCTTATAAACAAGATAGGTTTACGCCTGTATAGGCCTATAGTTTGTATATTATCTGAGCTTACCTTATGACCCTGTCTTACCCTATCCTTACTTTATTTGACCTTATCTGACCGTGTACATCTTACAATGCCGGTGAATAACAGAAGATGGGCAACAGTTGAAGTAATAATCGTAATCGTCTTCGTTTTTATTATTTCAAACTGACACACTGCAGTATGATTACAATTCATAGTATGAACGGATGATCACAAGTTATTACAGGAGTCGAATTTAACTGTTTGGCTCCCATGCAAGGCGCCCATCACGTCCTACTGCTCATTTGCTGTTCTTCTGTTCTTCGTGCCAGAGTGTTACCATTATACCCTAAATCTCCTCCCCAATAAATGCATTGCAATAGGCAATGTATTTGTTGATGGCAAGATGAGCAAAATAAGGTTTTCTTATCTTACAAGAGCCTCGTAGATGGGCGAACATTCCGAGTAATTGGACTTTGCATCCCATGTTCCATTTTCATGACAGAATCGAACTGCAACGCCTGCATAAATGAAACCAAATTTAGTTAAATTCTCACTGTTCTTTTGCCGATCCTAAGACAGAACTTTTACGCCTTCCTACTTGTTACCTTCGCTTATATATAATGGCTGATCTTAGCTCGATGAGCTATTGAGGGAGACAAGAGGCGACAGCAGACGGAACGAAATTGCCTGAGAGCCGCAAATAATCGGATCAAGAACGGTTGAAGACAATATATCCGTGATCGATAGAGTCAGTCGATAAAGTTGGTCGAAAAATCTTCGACTTGGTCCATTTTCAAGTCGAGTCGATCAAAGGTTTTAAAAGTCGGGTTGATCGTTGTTTCGACTATAAGATATTTTTACTTAATACTATAAGTTAATAGTTTTAACGGCTACGTCACACAATGCTCATTTGCGCCACATACAATGAACAGTGAACAAGCTCATCTTTCTACATAATAATTTTATTTTGTTCTACATCTAACTGTGCATACAGTTAGCGATTGCAGATAATTTTCTATCAGTTGACAGAATTGACGATTGGCGTAGATTGGATGGAGACTAGCAAGACTAGCAAGCACGTTTAACATGTTCTGACAATGAATGATAGTTGTAATGATTGTCATATACTGGGACAGTTTTGTTTCGCTGTTCTGTTTAGCATCTGCTGGACTGTGACAGAACCATCCAAGACGTTCCGAGCCTCCAATCTTAACCTATGCATTACAAACTGCAATGGTAACTATCTTCAGTCATCTTTAGCAGTTTGAAGTTTCTTGAACTAATTGTAAACTAGACACTGCATGTCCTGTACTGCCATCTTCTTTGTTAAGCTGGAACTAATTTCTGTACCGCACTGTAGGAGATTCCCTTGTAGCCTAGCTGCCTAGCTGATCAAGTCGACGGCAACAGCGTGGTTTAATACTTACAAGTCAACCTCACACGCGGTATCATTGTAATGCCTGCAATTTTACTTACCAGTACAATTACAGTTTGACAGTTTGAGGAAGAGTGTGTAATTGAAATTCACGAGTAATTTAGATAGGCCTACTGGAATATAAGAATGCAACAGTCGTCAGCAATTTTGGACAAAAGTTCAAGTCTCTAAAAGTCGACCAAGTCGATCGTTTATTTGCCAAGTCGATCGAGTCAGTCGACGAGAGGTCGACTAACAAAGCTGCTCGAGTCGATCGTCGACCGAGCCAACATCGATCGTTGCACGCGACTCGATCGACCACGGGGTATAGAAGAAAAGACTTGTTACCTACGTCAACAACAAGGTTTATTGGAACAGAACTTTTTTATTTTTATGCTCTTAAGAGAGCACAGAGAGCACAGAGATGTTACAGATTATGCAGATGAAATGAAACCATGCAGTAGGATTGCAGAAGAGAGAACGATAGCAGGCCTACAGCGCATTGTAATAATTGTAATTGTAATCTGACATTTATAAAGCGCCACTTCAAGAAAAACTCATCAGTGGCACTCCCAATCCGAACCGGTTAAATCACTGTCAAATAAAACAGACTCTGAGAAACTGAGGAGCTTGAGCCGCAGCCCTCAATAAAGGCGATATTCCAGCTGCAGTGGGCCTTCTGGACTGAGGTGTATTAGCTACTGATAAACACCCGATGCACAGAACGCGAAAGTGGGAGAAACTGTGCTGCTACGATGATGCAGAAGAATTATTATAGAATGCCTTTCATCATTGGCGAAGGAGAATATTGCTTTTTAAAGGCACATGACTTCTCTCCTGACCCAGAAAATGGTCATTTGTTAGCTGAGCAAGTGACGATGCGACTGTTTTTCTATAACACTCTAATTAATATTACGATTCGACTTAAGAATAAAAGTTTAGCTTCGTAGCTATTTTTACAGAGAAAAGTTACCTGGTGTGAGCAGAATGCCGTCGAAGTCCTTTGGACATGCGACGATAGCAAAGCTGCCTGGTTCAGTTCTCGGCCAACAAGTCAAGTTATCCGAAACGACTTCGCAGTATGTCGCCATTGCTCCAGATACTGTCGAATACACAATGCCGACAACATACTTTTAGGCCTATATGCATGCAGTAAAGGAGGCGAAGACAATAGGAAACTGAAGAAGACGGCAACTGCAACCATGAGGATTGTTGACCAAGTCATGTAGTAGTCATGTCTTATAAAGACAACTTTTCAGACTTATAGTTTAGAATACAAAGGAACATGCACCATAATAAAAGCAAACTCCAGGAGAGCAATATGTCTGAGGCATTATTCTGCGTACACCTTTGATGACGATGTAATGCTTCTAATTAGTTTATGATTAACCAAAGTTCGCTTTATTTTCATTCACACATCAAAGGCATAGTTGGCGGCATTCTGAAAATAAGAAATGAAAGAGAATGTTGTTACCACGAAGAACTTTAATGTATTTTCAGTCGTCATCTGTTCATCAAAATCCGATGCATTTGTTTTTGCCAATATAGATCCGACATATTTGAGATTCTCCTCGCTTATCCTCGCCCCTTATTCTCTCTTCCTACTTCTTCTTCACACGTCTGCTACTTCTCTCCATTCTACATCCTCTGCCTCCTCCTTCTCCTCTAGTGTCTCTGATGTCTGCTACAGCAGAATCATCAGATAAACCCATTCTGGGCACGGTTTTCTTTCCGATTCTGTCAACTGAACGTCAATCTTCTCACTCTATTGCCACCTCAGCCCTCCATGCATGCAGCCGCCGCAGAAGCGACAGTATATAGCGCCTGCATCAACAGAGAACGAAAAGCGGAAGACAATATTAGTCGACGGATGGACGGAGGAAGGCAGGAAGGGAAGAAGGGATGCATGTGTACGAGAGACCAGATGACTGTCTGATCGACACTCATACTGTGTAGGTTGGACTCTGACTACAGCTTCAACTGACCTCTTAAGTTATGTAAATAATATTAAACATGGAAATGTTTAAGGGCACTCTGCCTAGCATATGTATACACGAAATCCAGACCATATCCGGCCTAACGCTCACGTGCAGTCCTCCACCACATTGCGACTAAGAGCGACTGTGTAGACTAGAGTCGATATCTACAGAGTGGGCTCTATGCATTAAAGTTATGCCACCGATTATTAAATCAAAATGCATATCCCTCCATGGCAGATGCTGAGAAGGTCACCACTCGCCTCCTCACCTGCTGCACTCAGGTACGTAGACTCTGTCCTCTGACCTCTGGCACAACTATAGTGCCGCACTTCCAAGTGTCCGACGGAGAAGAATCGATTACAAGTGTCAAGTGAAGATCTACAGGTTAAGTAAGTTACAAGCATTCATGTTTGAATGACCTCTGACCTATGTCATACATCGAATGCCTGTAATTCTGCTGCAGACGCGCATCAAGTGGCTGAATAGCGGCGGCAACGGCGGCGGATTTATTGGCCGTGGATTAGGTCGTCTTCATTGAGAGTGGATGGCGGCCTCAATGGACAGAGCAATAATCGGAGTGATGTCGATTGTGCACAGTCTGTTGCACTGCAGCATGTTGCAGCACCAACCAACGTTAAAGCAGGTCTCTTGGAATCGACAGAACAACTTAGATTGGCAGTTTCGAGAGAAACAAATGGATGAAGAAAACTGTAGCAAACAATTAAGCGATTGCAGCTGCAGAGTACATGCATTATATAGATTAGAGTCTATATATAAAACACGCAGTATTCCACGATATCGTATAAATTATTATATATTCATGTATACTATTCTATACACTATATATAGTGTGCAGCATTCTATACATTATATTACATGTATGTACAATATTCTCTGATATCAACGGGCAACCTGTGGACTGATAAGAGAGTTACCAGATTTTTCTTCCCATGCAAAAGACCTACCTACTTGGGGTATACGAATTTTACAATCTGATTATAATATTTTGCATTTAGTAACGTGTAGACTACGTATTTCTTGATTTTGAAACGCAAGGCTGTCAATAACATTATTCTCATAATTAAATGCTGAACTTCTTCACTTCAATATCAGAAGTTCTGTTAGTCACTCGAACCACTTTATTCCCGAAGGAAATAGTCTGTTGTGTAGCCGATGAAATTGAAGAAGCCCAGCTGTAGGACAAGGCTGGAAATACTCCTTGAAAGTATATTCATTATGTCAAAATGATGTACGCACTGACTATCTATGTGAGATAGGTTTATGCTGGCATTGTACAACAATGTACATTGTAATGGTAAAGACGACGATTTATATAGCATCGTCGGTAGAAAGCTACTTCTAGGATGCTGTACAAGACTGTTTACTATCAGCGCAAATTATAATGCTCTGGATTTCGGAGAAAGAACAATTTAAACTGTTTTTAATAGTTGCGCGAAGACTGGCCCAGGCACGTGGAGAGAGGGAGAGTCTCAGAGAGAGAGAGAGGGAGCCTATGATGCATAAGCCAACTAAAAAGGCAAGTCTTAGAAATAGAGTATCCCCCAATTCCCCTATACATGAGTAGGCTATCCCCCTTAGTGAAATGGAGTAGGCCTATTCGGTTTAGTTTGCATTTTTGGCGGTTTCTAAGTGTATTTAGTCGTAGGCCTACTGGCCTATTGGATTTATTGTACACATAAAATATTTTAAGTTGTTTATCTTTAGTTTGTACATCGACCTGAAATTAATTTACTTAGTTTTTGGTGATTTTGACTGGATTTTTGTCTTGGCTATCGTGATGCGTATGACGATGGGGGGTCTATAGAATGGTTTATTCCCCCGGGCCCCGGATACTCTAAACCGGTTTATTCCATCCGGGGATATGCTTTAGGGGGATAGAATATCTTGGGACACCGGCACAAGAACATCAGCGGACTTTGATGATCGCAGCCACGACCTGCTGGTGTCATCAGACGGCGGCCTGCATGGTGTTGCTGCGAGATAACGTGATGAGCATTTGTTCAGACATTTATGTACCAGGATGCAGACATTTTTACTTATTATTTGTTATTAATTTGCAACCTCTAGAGCGCCGCCATCTATAGTGCATCTGATGACGCGCCAAAATCAAGCCACAGTCCCTAAATAGCCCTAAAGCCCATCCACTTAACAGAGAGAGGGAGAGTCTCAGAGAGAGAGGGAGAGAGAGAGAGAGAGAGAGAGAGAGAGAGAGAGAGAGAGAGAGAGAGAGAGAGAGAGAGAGAGAGAGAGAGAGAGAGCGTAAGCTATGATTGATAAGCCAACTGAAACGGTTACTCTCAAGTTACGACCGAAATAACATAAGAGGCTGAGCAGAACGCAATTCCAGACTTTAGATCCAGCAACGAGAAAAGCTCGTTCATCAAGAATAGTTCTAGATGTTGGCACAACTATAGAGAAAGACACCTGGATTAATTATCTGGTTCAATATTGATACAGCTACGGAGTGAGGACTGATTTTAAATACTCTCGTAGGCAATAGAGCGATGTCTTGTCAGCTACCCTCAGCTACCCGTATTACTCAGGCCTCTGACCGGGCTAGGATGGAGCAACTTCTGAATAAGCTAAAGCGATATGGGGTTTCTCTCCCCCCCGGGGCCCCCCACACCCACTCCTACAACTGTGCAACAAGTGGCAGCCGCAAAACACGTTCTCAGAAGTTTTCTACAAGAGTCCCGGAGTCGCAGCTATAATCTACGAGCTCGGACCCACGGGTACAAACTACCTCCAAAGGATGATAGTAGGGATTTTATTCCTCGGCTTCTCTATAAGAATATATACTGACATCGCCTCTGAATGGGAATCTGGAAGGGGCGCTATAACAATACAATACAATCATTGAGTAGTTCACATGCAACTGGAGACGCTGCGTTTGCCAGATATATCTTCGAAGATGCAGAAATATTAGTTTTGTTCTGTATAATTCACGATTGTACAGAAGGTCATCAATAAAGGCTTTACCTTAATGAACTTTAAAAGAGTAAAAGCAGTAATGTTAAGCAAATAATTAGTAACTATTTAATTGCTGCCGTCCCCGTAAACTTCTGGATGGACGGGTGTTGCTTGGCATCAGTCTTCTTCTGCGTCGGGCAAGAGGTTTCTCTCTTCTTGCTATGTCCTTCGTAATAATTGCCAACATCTCTAACTTCTTAATTATTAATTATTAATAAATAATGATTCATAATTTGCATTGCGCAGCACAAGATCCGCCGCTGCCTCATAGATTCATTGAACAATGGTGCGAGCAACGTACAGAGATTGCTATGACACACTTTCGTACATTTCAATTAGGGCAACTGGATCTGTTAGGTCTTCACCCTGGTCTTATGGGTAATACCTCGATCGCCTCTTCTGAAACAACGGAGCCACCGAATTGGCTCCTAAACTGATTACGGGTTTCACGAGAATCGCAATGTTGAAAAAGATGAAAAATAGTTTTAAAAGTAGTTTTCTACTGTGTCTGTTGCTAGAATGCTGCGAAAGTGTACTGAAGGATGTCCATATCTTAGCGGCCAAGATATTTCGTTTTTCGTTTTATGTCATGTTCGGAATTTGCTATTTCTAATATGTTCGGACTTCTACTGTGTCTGAGTTTTTGATTTATTTCCTAGGTTTACTTGGTCATGTCGGCTGTCGTCATTCTTCGTCTACGAAGCAATACGAACCAGGACCTTCAAGCATGGTGTCAACGGGCTACTATGGAGGAGGAGCAGGAGCAGGAGGAGGAGGAGGAGGCAGAGAAGGAGGAGAGGAGGGACTAGTGGCGACCTCCAATAACTTGAACATTGCTTGCTTAAATATGAACTGTTTGTTCCTTATGAACTTTACCGCCGCTTAAGCTAGCGATAGCTGAACGCAGCAATTCTGAGAGATACTTAAAAGGCGCTCTAAGTACTCTGTGTATGGCCTATAGCCACAGAACAACATAAAAAGGATAGGAAAAGTCGAAAACGAATGTGGAAAGGGCCAGGAAAAGAAATAATTAATCAATCACTCAATCAATCAATTTCGTTTATTCTCAACATCAAGCTGACAGGTCGCAACTTGTAACAGGTAACAGGTAGAAAAATTGTCTCAGCTCTGACGGTTAGTTATTAAAAATGGTTAAGATAGAAAATATTATCTCAGCTCTAACAGTTAGTTCGTAAAGGAGAAATAGGCTAGTAGCAATGTTAGTTAGGGCAACAAACGAGGTAACCAATAAGGTACAGACTGGAGATAATGTATTTAGTAGATTTTTAAAAATAATACACGAGATATGAAATTGCGATCATCCTTGGTTGGGAGGAGGAAACCGTGTGGCCTCGGTCTTACGACCAAAAGGGCGAATTGCTACAAAACTTGGGCGACCTGAATTAATCGCCTTTGGTTCGCGAAAATTTCGATGATAAAAGTGTGTTAAAATGTCTCTACATAGCCTATACAACTTCTAGATCAGAAGGTTGTTGTTCTTCACAATGATGAGACTGACCGTTTGAGTCGTTAGTTCGTCCATTGCCTGCAGCAGCGTCGTTTCTGCACCTGTTGTCCATCATCTCCAGCTGCTGTCTCTCTGCGTCCACCGTTCGCCGACGACGACGAATTCCGTTCACAGCCGTCAATCGTTGCACAGCACATCAGCAGCAGACCAACGAACGACGACGACGACGACGACGTCCGACTGTATACGAAGCAACGCAAGAATCGCTTCCTTCCTTCAGTTCGGACGAAAACTCCCACTCGACCGACCGACCGACCGACCAACCGACCGACCGAGCGAACGACGAAGCGAACGACGGAGCGATGGATGGCGACGACAGCGCCTGCGATGCCCGCGATCACAGCCGAAAGGAAGAGACAAGCACAGGAGCGAGAGGAGAAAGAGGAGGAGGAGGAGAGGAGGAGAAGAGGAGGAAGAGGAGGAGAAGGAGGAGAGAGAAGAGGACGAGAAAGGAAAATAGGAGGAGCAGGAGGAGGAGGAGTAGGGAGACAGAGGGAGGAGCAGGAGGAGGAG
This sequence comes from Aporrectodea caliginosa, assembly GCA_020284085.1. Taxonomy (NCBI): domain Eukaryota; kingdom Metazoa; phylum Annelida; class Clitellata; order Crassiclitellata; family Lumbricidae; genus Aporrectodea; species Aporrectodea caliginosa. The sequence goes on along the minus strand of JACEVL010000790.1, from coordinate 1,784,429 downwards.
AAAGAGAGAGAAGAGCAGGAGAAAGAGGAGGAGCAGGATGAAGAGGGGAGAGGAGTGGAGGAAGAGGAGGAGAGGAGGAGGAGGAGGGAGAAGAGGAAGAGGAGGAGAAAGAGGAGGAGCAGGAGGGCAGGAGGAAGAAGAGGAGGAGGAGGAGGGTCGAGGACAGATGGAGTGTATACATAGCGCTGGTTGTCGTCGGAGGCGTTAGATAATTTAGATCAGTGGACCAATTATTGGTTCTGTCACCAGAGGCCGCAAACTGTCTTATTCCACCGATTCCTTCCACTCTATTAACTTGTTAATTAATTTGTCTTCGAGTTTAGCTTACTGTACTTGATCAACCAGTGTTCCATTCGCAAGGAATGTGTACAAGCTATGTGTATTTTTAAGACTGGAAAGCCATTCAATTCTGAATACATTCACGTAGTTTCATGCATTCTACTAACTTTCAACACTTTGTTGATTTTCACATAGAATAATCTAATCAGAGCTGATCAAATCTATTCTAGTCTAATCTATGCTCGCAATCCCTTGGATAGAAATCCCATAGAGGGTCGCTCGGTCTATGTCCTTTTCAAAATCGGTCGAACAATAATTATAGGGTGACTAGATAGGTCGAGAACGATTTTGAATGCAGACAAATATATGTTATACACAATATAATATGGAAAGTTGTATACTGGAGGATAGGTTGTTCAAATGAGAATGCTACGCAAAAAAATTAGATCACTAGCTCTCTTATTAAAAGTTTAGCGCCAATATCCGTGACGGCATCAAATTCGTGCCAAGCAAACGTAAACAAGTAGCATTATCATTGACTAGTGAATACGCCGATTAGGCAATGGCGGCCTTAAATGAATCGCAAATAGGGCTCAAGCTATTACATTATTGGAAGAAAAGTACAGTTACAGTGTTATAGGAAAGAAATTGGGTCGTTCTAAATCGTGGATTAGCAAGTGGGCCAAACGCTACAAGCAGAGTCCAAACGAGATGCTGCGGAATCGATATCACGGTGGTCGAAAGTCCGTGCTGACTGCTGCCGCTCGAAAACTGATCAAACAGACTAAATATAGGCGAGGACAGAGTTTGCGAAAATTAGAACGTCTGTTAAAAGACAAACGCCTTGCTGGAAGCAAAGAGACAATCAGGCGTTATATGCGGACGACGCTGAAATGGAAGAGTTTCAAGAGACAAAAAGTCCCAAAGTTAACTGATGCTTACAAAGTTCGCCGAGTAGGCCTAACCTTCGCGAAGAAGTTTAAGGATATTGATTGGTCGCGTGTTATGTTCAGTGATGAATCGCCCTTCAAACACTACCACGTACCTAACAGTAAGAACGACGTTGTGGCAACTTGTGGGGGATCACAAGAAAGTTTTGTTCCGTGCGCTCCACATGTGAAGTTCAGTCACGAATTTGATGACGTCACGGATATTGGCGCTAAAAGTTTAATAAGTGAGCTAGTGATCTAATTTTCTTTGCGTAACATTCTCATTTGAACAACCTATCCTCCAGTATACAACTTTCCATATTATATTGTGTATAACATAAATTTTTCTGCATTCAAAATCGTTCTCGACCTATCTAGTCACCCTATATAACTACATCTGTCCACGTGATGCGTCTATTCGAAGTAGGGGCGCCAGCGTCATATTTGACTAATAGCCTTTCTGTTTTTTTCGGCTGCCATCGTATTGATGTGGCTTGTTTTCGTATTTCTTGTTTTTGCCTGCGCCGTACGAGCGGATAAAATGCCATCGGTGTAGATGTAGAACACTAGAAAACAGGTTCCGTAACCGCCAGCAGCTGCTCTTATCCTAATGCGGCGGCGGCGGCGGGAGCCATAGCATATGCTGCTGCCCGCTCCTTATTATAATCGATGTTATCGCCGTATGTATGACGGAGACCTTATCGCAGACCAATATTCGTATGATCCAGTGAATGTAGGTCATACGAGCCATTATGGCGCTCAATTACCTTCCACGATACAACAGCAATAGAGCAAGATTCAACTCTTGGACTGTAACTGTTCTACATCCATATAGATAAACGCAAATAACTTGAAGCTACATAAATTGTGAGCCCATGTATTCGCCAAACGTTGTCTCGTCTATAGCTTGATCGTGTCTGGTGCAGAGGATGCTGCACCTCCCCTCCCCCACGACCGGAGACACCTGGAGTGTTGTCGAGATGGTGGGTGCTGCTGAGGAACGAAGGCGTCACACAGTTATTAATGGAATGAATGTCATGTGTTGCCAGGTTTGCATTTCCCATTCCAATTCTACAACGACGATGCAACATCCGCCAATGACGCCATGACTTTGAACTGCCCGCCGATGATGTGAAGAACTTCATCCCACGCTTACTTTACAAACGCTCGTAGCACCCGACTGTAACCAACTGTTTTTCCATTGATAGCATTAAACTCTTTTCTCTATTGTAGCCTAACTGGTTGCACGGTCTATCAACCGGTCAGAAAAAACACGAATATAATTCAATATATATATATATATATATATATATATATATATATATATATATATATATATATATATATATATATATATATATATAAGCAAAAGAGCACAGGCCAGTATCGATTTGCTTAACGACGGCAGCATTTTCAAAGAACTAGCCAAACACTCTAATCGACTGCATTAGACTGTAATCAAATTTCTACTTCAAGAACCTTTATTACGTATTTACATGAAAGAAACTTACAGTTTAAGGATTGCTATTGATGGAAACACAACTGGAGATAATGATGCATGTGCAAGATGTAGAGACCATGGGAGCAGGACAATACCCCCGGACAAAACCCCCGGACAAAACCCCCGGACAAAACCCCCGGACAAAACCCCGGTACAAAACCCCCCGGACAAAACCCCCCGGTATAAAACCCCCGGACAAAACCCCCGGTATAAAACCCACCCACCAGCTCCAAATTGAAGAGGTGTTAAATAATCTAGCAAGTAACTGAAAAGGTGTTAAAGGGTAGGTAGAGCCTAGAGATTCTGATCAACAGCACATTGAAGAGGTGCTAATTAATAAAGTAAATAATGAGGGTAGGTAGAGCCTAGAGATTCTGATCAACAGCACATTGAAGAGGTGCTAATTAATAAAGTAAATAATGAGGGTAGGTAGAGCCTAGAGATTCTGATCAACAGCACATTGAAGAGGTGCTAATTAATAAAGTAAATAATGAGGGTAGGTAGAGCCTAGAGATTCTGATCAACAGCACATTGAAGAGGTGCTAATTAATCAAGTAAATAATGAGGGTAGGTAGAGCCTAGAGATTCCGATCAACAGCACATTGAAGAGGTGCTAATTAATCAAGTAAATAATGAGGGTAGGTAGAGTCTAGAGATTCTGATCAACAGCCCGGTATAAAACCCCCCCCCACCAGCTCCTTAATCAGGTGTTAATGAATGTAACAAGAGCAGAGCCTAGACAGTTAATTCCAGTAGTCAGGGTAGGTAGAGCTATGAAGACCGTCTGAGTATAAGGGGCAGTGAAAATTTCATAGACAGTACAGTATTTGAAAAACTTTAGACAGAAAGCAGGCATGGAGTTTGTAGTATCAGATAAGGGAAAACGTAAAGTTATATATAACGGCTACCGGGCTACGTTTTTGTAAAGCAGAAACAGTTAGCTAATGGTGTTACATCGTACGAGTGTGAGAAGCGCAGAGAAAATAAAGAGAAACAGGGCGAATGCAAGGCGAAGCTGAAACTGGAAGGTGACAATCTTGTTGGTGTTCTTAACGAACACACACATGGACCACAAGCCGAGCGAGGCTATCTTCTTAAACTGCGGAATCGAATGAAAGTTATCTCAAGGGGGGTTTTGTCCGGGGGTTTTGTCCGGGGGTTTTGTCCGGGGGGTTTTGTCCGGGGTTTTGTCCGGGGGTTTTGTCCGGGGGTATTGTCCTAGACTCCGAGACCATCATTTCCTGCCCACAGCTTTTCGACCTGCTCGACTGCATCATCAACCGCCTGCTTCCTCCACACTCTGCTAGCATCGGATGCAACCATATCATTCCACAGTGTGACTCCGAGTGCATGGGACAATTGGAAGAGACGTTTTAAAATGCGTAGTACGTCACGTATTTTAGAAATCGAGGCGAGTCACAGATTGGCTGGAATGAGTCGAACAGGTCGAATACTGAGGGCGGGAAGTGGCAGTTTCTACATCTTGCACATGCGTCATTTCCAATAATGTGTTTCCATCAATAATAATCCTTAATCTGTAAGTCAGTCAATCGGCGCCAGTGGCGTACGGAGCTTAAATGCCGCCCGGGGCGACGGCCCAAAATGCCGCAAAAGCGCACTTAATTTTGGAAATTTCCGGAAAATTTTCTTTATTACTTCCGCTCAAATTTCTGATGACTTTTTTTTTACATGAAAGTTTTTTTTTTGCTTTCTCCCTCTTATACTATCATTGTCAGAAGCCTCCACCCGTGCCGCCCCCATCATTACGCCACTGTATGCTATTTTACTGAACTACTTTTCCTCCTTTCCTTCCTTCTTTGCAAGCTACTTTTATTACTTTCTCTTATACTTTTTCAATCTGCATTCAAGCCTTCTTTTATTTTTCTTCAAGTATTTTGCCGCCCCTGCTCAAGTGCCGCCCGGGGCGACTGTGTTTCCCCTAATAATCCTCTGTAAGTCAGTCAATCGGCGCTTCGATTTAATTGTTTCTATACGTGTTCTTTTATAACGAGTATGCGGTGCGTTCAAAACGCCGATGAGCTTACTACAAATAAGTAGCCTTCCTGTTTCAACAGCGTCGTGTGAGCCATCATTTTCGTGCTTGAAGCGCTTGAAAAATTAGTTGCCCAGCACCATGGGACGCGAACGTCTCACGTCTTTCGCTTTAATTTGCTGCAAATAAATAGTCTCGACAGTATTGTTGATAAATTCAAACACAGTAGGGGCATTCCACGGTATTGCAGTCCATGAAAGGTCAAAGCAAAATTTTGAATTTTAAATTAGTAATAATTTTCTGTTATAGATAGATAGTTCTAGTTTTGCGCTTAGGGTATTGTGTTGACTTTGCCTCAAACTAGTAACTTTGGTGTAGTGCTACAGACCGATCCAAGCTCAATAACGACTTGTGAAGTGTTAAGAACCTTGACAATGTTGAATTTAGAACGTTTCAAGAGGTTCTATAAATTGTTTGTGACAATGAAACTTCACTATATTTTTTATTTGAGCTCTGAAACTACTTGTACAACACCTTGTGAACATTGAAATGATGCAAGTAGCAGGATTTTTTTTACTGTTTTCATTAATATTAACCAGTTGTTGTTTGTGGTCCATAGGCCTACGGTAGAGTCCGTAAAGCACAGTATGTTCATTACTTATCATGATAACAAACTGCAATTATGACTAAATTAACAGCAATACCTGGCAATTCTAGAATGGTGTTTCAAAAGATATTTCATATAATAGTTTAACAGAAAATCAAGATAGATCATTCAATCAAAAAGTTGATGGCTCTTGTTTGTAGAGTCCGTAACGCAAACGTTTTGTTTCACCAGACATGATCCACAACGGCCAACTCAGTCTAACTAATATTGAGCCAATCTGTGATTAAAGCGGCATCAGGGAAAAATGTCAAAATATTCTAAACAGTAATCATCTGTCTGTATGAACGGTTCAAAGTCTCCTGAATGTAGAGTCCGTAACATTTGAAATATACCGTGGAATTGCCGGAATTGCCCCGCAGTGATCAGACACGGCGCATAATTATGCTGCTTTAACTTTATCGAGAACTAATTAAATTCACCTTTTCTAATCATCGTTTCATACATGAACAAATAATATCAATTATATTATTGGATACTTAGTTACAGCTGCTAACTCTCCAAATCTGGCATTTTATCAGTTTATTTTGTTAGTCGCTTAATGCCGCTTAGTAATCTTGAAAAGCAATTCTGAGGCACCTCTATTACGCCATTAAACACCAATGTAGACTATATCTACTATTTCTAGATGTTCAGCTATTAATATTTAATAGACAAATTTCTCAAATACATATGCCGAAATTTTAGATTTGTTCAACATTTGCGATTACCCCACGCTTTCGTTAAGTGCAATGCATGTAGTGCTAACTTATTGATCAAACTATTCATGCTGCGTTTGCCCAGAACTTGATGAGAAGGAATGACAACAGCCAAGTGAAGCGATCGCTTATCTTGGTATGTCTAAACGTTTCATCCTTGTGTTGTATCACTGAACATGAACAGCCTCTTAAGGGTCAAGGGGTCAATTGCATCGTGGGTCAGATGAATGAGTTACATTCGATGTCCCTGTGTTCTGCTTTAGCGCACCAGGAACCGGCAGATGACCTCAAAAGAGACGACCACCCTGACTGATAGGCGCTGATAAAGCGTTTCCTCCCCCCACTTGACGACCAGCCAATTATAGCCTACAGCTAATGCTCCTCCCCTCATGATCCTCAACAATGGGGCGTATAGATGTCGCCCATATCTATGCTGCGTGTGCCGATCACCTACTTTGGCCACTCGCTGTTTAGACGCCGTCAGAGGGACGTGGATCGATTGACCGACGACGTCAAAAGGTAGGAAGAGGACGAGGAGGAGAAGAGGAAGTGGAAGAGGAAGTGGAAGAGGAAGAGGAAGAGGAAGAGGAAGAGGAAGAGACACGTCGTTCCTTCGTTCTCAGTCTTCACAGTGTTTAATATGAAAGGGTTGGAAACTGTCAGATGGCCAGGCCATCTCAACATCGCACAGGGAATTCTCTTCGGGTTAATCATCTTCGCAGGTTTGTTCATAGCACCTTATAATAATTATTAGTCGAACAGGTTAATGCGCCCTCCTCCTCCCCCCAGCTGCATAAGCTGTAGGATAACAACGGAACTGTTCTACTTGAGTAAAACAGTTTCCTTGTAATCCTACCACCGAACTGTCACCTTAAATAACAGTCTTACAATGTCTATAAATTCCTTCGTGCAATGCACCCATTGAACTATTTCTAACTGAAGTCATATGAACACCTTAACTGCTAATTCGTGACATTCTAATATAACTAGATCCTTTATCGGAAACAGAAAGTTCAGTTTTCAGTTATCTGTTCTTGCTTCGTAAAACGATATTCTAGTAACTGCTACAAGCGCAGATGTAAGCCATCCAGGCACAAATAAATCAAATAATTATAGCTTTCCTGTGATGTAGTTTGCAGTTCAGTTCAGGTCAGTTCCGCTCAGAATGTATTTTTACACGTTGCTTTGTATTTGGCGCTGGATTAGCGAAGGACGTGGATGGGCAGTGACATTTTCATTGTGATTCTAAGTAACAGTCCTTACGGTCGATGGCTGCATTATTCTGACTCTGTCGGTCTGCAAGAGAAAGCCACGTTAACTGCATCGCAGTAAAACTCAATGTAGACCTACAAGACTAGTGTAGATCAATTTAGGTAATTATATAGGGACGCCATTTCTTGTTGTGCTTGTCTGACTGATTTTCATAAATCGGTGCTACTAAATTATTAGACTAGACTATAGATAGGCAAAAGATGAGACTCAATTGAACAGAGTTGTGTGGCCTTTCAGTGTCTTCGGTTGTCAGCCAAACCAACGAATGGCGTCCGAGACGTAATGCCAAGATGTACCGACCAGGCGAGTATCTTTACGATCTCTCGTCCCAACATACACGCTCACACACACACACACACACACACACACACACGCACGCACACACATACATAATCATCACCATCATTACAAGTTACTTATTTCAGCCGATTGGTGGCGATGACTGCGAATCTTTATTCTTTAGACCGTTTGTGAAGTCCAATGCTTTTCTTATATTTAGTCAGTATTGAATTTGTTGTAATTTATATTGTCTATCCAGCATGATCTGGTCTCCTTCAATTCAAATCCTGCCTTAAACAATACAATGCAATGCAACTGTAATTTGAATATGTCCTCCTTACAAAGTTCAGAAGTGCAACCAATAAGATCCATAAGTAGACTGGAAGAGGTAAGTTTGAAGTTTAGAGCGAAAGGCAGTATCGCTAAGAGAGTTGCAAACGTGAGGACACTGAGGGGGTAGAGAGTTCCAGATGGAAGGACCGGCAACTGTGAATGAACGTTGGCCAAAGACAAGACGTGTGCCAGGAACATACTTTCCAGCAGATGCTGATAGAAGAGACGAGCGGCCTTTAACAGAGCTGCGAGGTGTGACCATGGAAGACAAGTAGGAAGGCAGATGATCGGCGCGTGCTGGGCTGTACATGAGGAGTGCCAGCTTGAAGCGGATACTATTGAGAAATTCATAATAATTATTGTCTGCAGGCGAATGTTAACTAGGCAATCTCTATGGAGCGCCGGGATGACGATTTTGGATCAGCACCGTTGATAGTTGTGTGGGTTACGGTTTTGGACTGATGTCCATAGACTTGTACTGGTAACTTGCTTAATTTGACACCCTTTCAGAACCTGTATTATTGTACTGTATTATTATTGACACCGAGAGAACTGTGTGGGTGATGATTTCAGGTAGCGCGCATTGACATCTGCAGCTCTAGGCGTGTCGATAAATTTACACCCTATGGGGCGCCGTTGACCTATTGGGTGTCGTTTTTGGGTTTTGGCCTCCTGAAAATGCAGTAGAGGGCAGTGTTATTTAAGTTAACTAAAACTGAAAGTAACTTTATCGTTAACTGAAAAGTTCTATTTCAGTTAACTGAAACTAAAACTGTAACTGAATAGTTTTGAAAACTGAAACTAAAACTAAACTGAAAAGTACAAAACTAGAACTAAACCTAAACTTGAAAGTTGAAACTGAATTTATTTTTTCTGCGTGGCACACAAACCAAGTGGCGGACATGTCTGCAACGGTTAGCGGCGAGTGCTTCAAACTGTAGCTCAATAGCATGAAAGCATGAATTTAATAAGATATGTTGTTATTGCTAATCAAATGAATGTCATTAATAAAAAATCACATTTGAATGCTTCTGTTGAATGTTTACAAAACTAAATTAAACTGAAAAGTTCTGAAAACTTAAACTAAAACTAAAACGGAAAAGATTTGAAAACTATAGCTAAAACTAAACTGGAAAGTTAAAGCAAAACTAAAACTCAAACTTAAACTGAAAAGTAAATTGATACTTAAATAACACTGGTATAGAGGGCTGGCGAATCGGCACCTTAGAAGGGTATAAAAGGCGCAGGTTGGCCTTCATAACTCCAACGCCAATCATCATCGTTATGACGGCGTCGTTAAATAAACGCTATAAACCCCCATCATAACTCCATCACTGTCTGTCTGTCTGTCTGTCTGGCTCTCTTTCTCTCTGTCTCTCTCTCGTCTCATTATGCTGATGCCGCATCTGCTAGCTCCCGGGTCAACAGACCAAATAATAGCGCTGAGTCCTGAGACATGAAAGATTTCCCCCAGTTGTTTCATCCACTGTCGTCTGCTTCATAAACCTGGTCGACGATGGAGGCATACATACGTTCAGCTACAAGTAACTGCATTAATTGAAGTCTTAACGCAACTACATACAATCATAATATTCAGCTACAATAACTGCATTACATTTAAGTCTTAACGCAACTACATACAATCATATTCAGCTACAAGTAACTGCGTTACATTTAAGTCTTAACGCAACTACATACATTTTTATTACATTAGAAGGATTTATATGAAACGGTAAATTGATTAATTAATGGGAAGCGATTGGATTGCTTGGTCCTTTTCAGGTCTAATGACGACGATATCATCTCCGGGCACAGAAGAGAAACACGTCAGATATACAGTTGAAGACCGTCGCCAGTTCATCTTCCAAGTGAGATCGTGCCACGGGGCTCTGCTCTCCCTCTCCGCATTAATCGTAAGACTTTTTTCTTCTACATCCAACTATTCACTCGATCAAGAGTCAGTAATGTCCGGGTATCCGTTGATCTGGTCCAGTATTTGGTGACTGACATGAGAGGCGAGCAAGGATCGGAGATAGGTCGGCTACTTTTAGTGCAATGTCTTATGAGCTATAGGGAAGATTTGAAACTGAATTCTCAGCTCGATGGGCAGCCAATGCAATGAATGAAGTGTTGATGTGATTGTTGATATCTGCGTTTTCTGTTATGGCTCTGGCTATATATTTTTTAACCATTTATAGTTTGTCAACATCTTTTGGGCAATCCCAAAGTGCATTGCATGAGGTATGGTAAAGAGAAAGACATACAGGAGTTGAAAGAGAAATCCAAATTGCGAATGCATTTGAAACGATCAAAATTCAGTTCACCTCACTGAGCAGACATCAACCAATCAACTATTTGGAGTTGTTGACTTGTACTTAAGGAATTCAGTCTGAGAAGTATTCTAGGAGTAGCTTTTTCCTGGCTATCTATGACTGAACCAAATACATAAGCAAGTATTTGGCTAACTGGATAAGATAAAGTGCTCTCAAACAACATGAATGGCTCGGTATCGTCAGCATACAATTGGTAGTCAATAAGCTGAGTGGACCCAGCACTGAACCTTCTGAACCTTGTAGAACCTCACAGTTTAGGACAGTTGGCATTGAAGTCAGAACCCTCAAGAGAAAGAGATGCTTCTTTCAAAAGAGGGTAAACTATTGCATGCGCGAAGGAGCCTTCAGCAAGAAAGTGGTCGACAATGGATGTGATGTATGCGCTCAAGACATCAAAGTATTAGTTCAGAACAGCAATTGGGTATAGAGCACACTGCTTATCAGGATAATGGGAAGATTAGATCACGAATTTCGGCCTGAATTTTTGACTGGAAAAAGATGAGAGTTGATGAAAGTGGTCGACAATGGATGTGATGTTTGCGCTCAAGACATCAAAGAGATCTGGGATAAACCAAAGGAATATTAGGAAACCTGAGTCTGAGAGCCTATGAGAAAAAACCTATGAACCTATCAGCAAAAAAAGAGTGCAGTAAAGTGCAAGGTAGCTTACTACTATATCTGTCGCAGTGCAACATTCTATTTATAGTTTTCCGTAACAACTTCGGGAGGAGGCCCTTACAGAGAGGATATGAGACTAGCATTTGGCTGTAGAGACAAATTTACGGACAGTCTGACACTGGCGTCCAAATAATTTGAGGAGATGAAGACGTAAATGGGAGTGTCACTGACACCTGTGAAGCCGGCAGCCAAACTCTTTTGAGCAGCTATATTTGAATTATACAATGGATGGGATGTAGCAAAATATTTGGACTGAGTGAGAATGTGCCTGTCCAGGATTTCAGATAAAGTTGAATTTACCACAAGTTTGGTCTGTATTGGATATGGCCACATTGAGACTGGCAAGTTGTAGAGGTGACAGAAATGTATTGCTTTGCGTTGGTCAGACAGAAGCAACGGAAGGCACAGCCTACTAAAGGCAAGCAACTCCGATAAGTTTTGTACCATGCAGGAACTGCATGCACCTTCGCGTACCAACTCCTCTCGGTCAGCTGCATTGGCTTCCTGCTGAATTTAGAGAAAGATTTAAACTTGCCTTTCTAACCTATACTGTACAATGAGCCCTCCTACCTACCTTTAACCACTGGTCTATTCTTTTATCCCTTCCTGTTGCCTGTGATTTTCTGATACAGTGTTTTGGCTGAGCAACGATGCATGACTGTCATATGATGTCATGGAGCTCTCCTACATTCCATTTCGTTGCCTCCTTTAATGGCTTTTAATTACACCTGGATCTCTAGACCAGGCGACTGACTAAAAGCGTCTCAGATAATCATTTATGTGTGACTTTGAGCGCGTCAAAAACTTTCGTAATAATAATAATAATAATTCCAACGCCTCTCGATAACAATTCAACGTTTTAACGCGGTGGCGTTCAGAGGCACTTTCACCAGCCAGGAAACAGACGAATAGGGCCATTCCGGATATTTTACATTCTAAAAAATAATAATAATAATAATAATAATAATAATAATAATAATAATAATAATAATAATAATAATAATAATAATAATAATAATAATAATAATAATAATAATAGTAATAATAATAATAATAATAATAATAATAATAATAATAATAATAATAATAATAATAATAATAATAATAATAATAATAATAATAATAATAATAATAATAATAATAATAATAATAGTAGTAGTCTAGTAGTAATAATAGTAATATTTTTTATGCAGGATGGCGTCAGCTCATATGTAGTTGATGTTGGTCTTGGCTACGATAACAATCAGAAGTCGTTCATTCGTCTCCTCATCGGATCGTCGTCGTCCTTTGAGACGTCGACGCCAAACCTTCTGCACTGCGACGACATGAGAGCCTTCTGGGTCAGCTGGGACCACGAATACATCAAGGTCGGAAGGGGACAAATGGTCGACCAGCAGACCTTCATGAACCTCCAGGATCCGAATCCCCAGTCCTTGACAGCTATCGATCTGTTAAGTTCCAAAGGCAGCTCTGCTGTATGGCAGGTCTACGAAAACAGTGGTACGTCGAACAGGACACGCAACTAAAGGAGAGGGGGCTCAAATGATTTAATTAGTAAACTAATTACTTTATCTTGAAATATGAATATTCATCATTAATAATTAAATAAATGTAATGAAATTAAATAACAACCAATAACAATGCATATATACACCGTGAGGCATTAAAAAGGAAGCCCCTGGAAAAATCGCTATAACTCATTCAATATTTGATCAAAACAAATGCAATTTCATCTGGTTTACTGACGCAAAAATTATTCACAGTTGCTTCTCCTAGCAATACTCAAAATGATCGTCTGTATGTAGCAGTTGGAACTCGAATGAGAGATATTGCAGCCGACCGCCTTTTACGCACACGTCCGACGTTTAGCAAACGTTATAGTCTGAGTCTGACTTGGCCTGTCGTTCCTGCTGATTGTCTGAATGAAGAGCAAAAACACCGTCGTGTATAGTAAGAAGTTATCTATACAATGCACCAGGAAATGTGCCGGAATTTCTCTGGCTTGACATCCAGCATGACGCTCGGTTTTGAAGGGTGCGACCCAGTCAAGGACATTTTCTTGAATGTTGATCTCTTGCAGCGAATGGCTCGAAACTATGCCACAAACGTTAATTCAATGCGTGCTCAATGGGCAAGCATTCGAGCGATTGTAGCCAACTATGACGAAGACAAAAAAGTCTAAAACAGTCGCAGAAGTACTGAAACTGATTGAATTCATTCATTTATTCATGTCGAACATTTATATTTCATCCCTTCAAGAAAACTTATTAGAGGCGCTCCCAGCTCTAGCACGGCTAAAAAGAACAGTCTGAAGGTCAGAAAACATCTTGGGAGAGAAGGTCCTGGGAAAGAGGTGAAGCTCCAGAGGGAGGCCATTCCAGGTCGAGGGCCCACCGCCGAGAAAGACCGGTTCTGTCTAGTGGAGGTACGGGCAGAAGGGACACCCTATTCGGATGAGTGGAGGGAGCGAGAGCCCCTAGCACTAACAGAGCTCGCAAAGATAGGCAAAAATAAGGCCTAGTAAGCAGCGCCAGACTAGGGCATCTATCCTATACGCAATCCGCTGCTCAGAGGGAGCCAGTGGAGAACGTCGCGCATGTAACTAGAGACATGGCCAAATTTAGGTACACGACCGATAAAGCAGCCAGCAGAACGCAAGATCCGATCCAAGCACCCCAGTCGACCAGCCGCGAGGTAGTCAAGTATAGTCAAGTCTAGTTGTGACGAAGACATGGATAAGGGTGAGGGTAACAGAAGCAGAGAGTGAGCGGGCGACAGTGTGGAACTGGCGCAACTGGTAGAAGCAGTCACGGCTAGAGAGGTCGATATGGGAACTAAGGGTGAGTTCTTGGTCCAAGGTGACGCCAAGGTCACGCTCAACAGAGGAGAAGGTGAAATGGGGGAAGGCGGCAGCGAGGGCAACCATGTCTAACCTACCCAGTTGCTGACTGGTGCCCAGCCAGATGAACTGGGTTTCAGCGGAGTTACATGCCGTTTTATCACCGGATGTGTGCTAAATCGCATAACACAGGCATCTGGAACCTGAAAATCTTTCCAGGGGGAAACCCCCGGACCCCGCTTTAAAGGAAGGGGTGGCGGGCTTTGTAGGAGGAAATGGAGGGACTAGGAACGGGGTTGAGGCAAAACAAGGGGAGAGAGAAGGAAGTGGTATGAAAGAAGGTGAGAGGAGGAAGGTGCGGGAAGGGAAGGAAATGGAGAAAAGGGAGGAAGGGTAGAAAGGGAAGGGCTTGAGGCTTTAGCCCCCCCCCCACCCTCAATCTGAAATTCTGGCGTCGCCACTGCAATCACCGTTCAGAATGTTTACATTGCATTACAATGTATATCTATATATTTTCATTTGTTTTATAACATCTATATTTTCATAATTTGCATATATTTACGCGTGGCAAAGGGCGCGATAATATTGATCTTTTTTGACGTAAGCACTTGTAGGTCATTTTGTTCGATCCTAGACTGTTTGTCGTTTGGTCGGACAGTCAGGAGAAGCTCTGATGAGCTTCTCCTGAAGAGGCGCTATATAAATCTGTGATTACATAACATCACTGTGTGAAGGTAGCTGCCTTGGCTACCAGTTGAAACACTATTATATAGCTCATTTCTATTTGACTACTCGTGAAGAAGCTCGTGTCCTGCGCTCAGCCTTAAAGTAGCTTTCAAAAATTGTAAGTTTACAAATATGGAAGTCTTCCGTATTGTGACTACGTCTATAACGATAGACGCTTAAATGTTTCAGCTGAGGCGGCTTACTCTTTCACCAAGCATCAGTGCCGCTTTATTTTCCAAATTGTCTCCTGAATTTCTATCGGATTTTGATCAGTCACTATTCAACCTAGTTTTGACTTGACGATCTCCGTGGTCAGCAGCTGTAGGAAATCTCTTAAGCTCAACATCACAATCACCAATTGAGACAGTTCTGTTGTTAGCAGACATTATTAGTTAACGTCGATCCCTCTGCGTTGTCTTCATGAAACATAATTGTAGATCGTTTCCTTTTCTGATGAAAACGTATTGCTTGTGATGGAGCGCTATATAAATCGTCGTCGCCTGCCTCGTTCTGTGCAGGAGTTCTGTTGGTCGTCGAAACACCAGACGAACACAAGTACGAGCGCATCTGGAAGGACGTCAGCGACCGACAGTTCTGGACTTTCATGGTTATGGCTGGAGGTGATGTCCACGTCATTCTGACGGAACAGCTGGGAGTGACGAACGCCAACATCTATGAGTTCGTCGTCGGTGGATGGTATAACAATCGATCGGTCATCCGAACAGAGGTCCTTGGTGGAGGAGATTCCATCAAGGCTTCCGTCGACATCAAGAACGTCGTCAGCGCAAACGATAGAAGAGAGTTCTGGATCAGCTGGTGGAAGGGTCAGCTGGAAGTAAGACGGAATCTGGATGATATAATAACAACGGACAAATAGAAAGAACAAAGACACAATTCAAAGCAATTAAGCATTTATACAGCGCCCCTTTTGTGAACCACGTGGAGACGATCTCTAATCATTATTATCTCTAATCTCTCCATGCATGTACGTATGAATGTGAGTGAGTGAGTGAGTGAGTGTGTGTGTGTGTGTGTGTGTGTGTGTGTGCATGCATGCGAGCATACAAGTATGTAGGCCTGGCAATACATTGTAACTATAGACCCACATATGTTCTGAGGGCCTTATAAGACCCTCAGAACTTATGTGCACTTATGCGCCCTTGAGGTTCTCAAAAGGCGCTTTGCATATATATATATATATATATATATATATATCCACTAGACGCCTTTTGAGAACCTCAAGGGCGCATAAGTGTGTGAATAAGTATATATCTGGATATATATATATATATATATATATATATATATATATCCAGATACATAATTATTATGTTAGCATAATCATAATCAGTGGTATGTTGGGTTGCTCGATAGTGAGCCCTGAAGTCTTAAGGAAGACAATGCGCCTGGCAGAACATACCTGCAGAGCCACGTTAGACCTTTTATGTGTTTTCTATAGGGTAGCAGCGTCTTTGCAGAATTTTTGCTGTAAAATGCACAACATAAATTCTTAATTCATTGCAATGAAATACAATGAACTGAAATGAACCAGTTGACCAAAATGACTTTAGACACGACCGAGACGTCCTGTAAAGGCGATTCCGTTGCGCTGACAAGAGGTATGATGTCATGGTCGATGGGGTCAAATGTTCAGAATTATCAATTGGGAGGGAGGGGGTCATATAGTGTGACGACGATAAACGATGCTGAAAACGATGCCATTTTCTTCGTAATAACCGTTTAGATAGAACAACAACGTACTGTACTAGGATAGTTGAGTCTGAGCCGTGTGACTACAGTTGTATTTCTGTATATAGTTGGGTCAGGGCGGAATTTACGCCGTGAATCGTCTTCTCGTCTGGAAGGATCCGGCTCCACGCAATGTCAGATATCTGTCCATCACAACGGGATTCGGAAACACGGGTCGCTGGTGGCTGCGCGATGACCGAGGTGCGTCCCCTCAACCGTCTCACTTCCCCTTCTTGCTCTCTCTCTCTCTCGTCTCAACTATCGTCCAATGGTCATACATAACATATAATATTACTGCAGCTGCTTGGCTCGATCTCCGCAGTGTCATAGGCAATTCACAATGCGTGTTCATTTACAACAGTAGACTCAGAGGGCAATTGTCCAACCCCGGTGGTGGCCACTCTGTAACACAATGCATGTAGTCATTTACCGTCCATTTGGCTCTTTTCGGTCTTAGTTAAACGACTCACTGGGTATTGACCTTAACGCGGCTTCACTTTTATGCGCCAATCATTGTGGACCAACTTCCTTGCTACTGACTTGATTGCAACTTGTTTTGATGCGCCAATCAAGGTGGACTGACTTAATGGGTACTGATTGCGATTTGATTTCGATGTGTCATCGGTTGGCGCATCAAAAACCAATCAGATAGCGCATTGGATAACATCTGGCGTAGAGAGCGAGAGGTACCGAGTTCGAGCCCCGTAGGAGAGACATGCTTTGTAGGCTGCTATTAGCGCCGTTGTATTGCAGGCTGTCTGTTCTGTTAGTAGTTAAGATTTATGTCTTCTTTCATTTGTGTTCTTGTGAATTGTTTCAATTGCATAACTGTACACTGTAACCGGTTGCGATGTGTCAACCGGATTGTTTCAATAAAGGAAGAATTATTATTATTATTATTTACGTATAATTTCTTTCTAAAATATTTGAGAAGATTGTTACTTGTTAGTTTTCAGTTAACTGCATATCTTGTTAGGAACAATTTGTTCCAGACTTTTCAAGCTGGATTTCGTAAGGGCCATTCCACGGAAACCCTGTTAGTTCGTCTGCTCTCTGATATCTATGGGGCTATTGATAGGTCACAGGTCACCCCTCTTAGCACTATTTGATGTGAGCGCCGCTTTTGATACCGTTGATCACGGTATCCTTCTTATGCGCCTTTCTGCCTCTTTTGGTCTTTCTGGAAACCTTCTTGGCTGGCTTGGTTCCTTCCTCCATGACCGTTCTTTCTCTCTCGTCCACGGGTTTACCAGGACTCCATGGGTTCCTGCCCCGTATGGACTGTCACAGGGTTCTGTGCTGGGCCCTCGTCTATGCATTATCTATACTCCTGATCTTGGTCCTCTCTTAGCCGCACTTTCTATGTTGAGCCAGTCTTATGCGGATGACCTGCAGGCGTATTTGCACTGTCCTGCGTCAGCAGCCATTACCGCAGTCCGGTCCATGAACCGGGCAATGGAGGCTACGGCTGAACTCTTCTAAAACCCAGTTTATTTGGCTTGGCACGCGCCAGCAGCTTGCCAAGATTGACCTGGAGGCCCTTGCCCAGGAGTTCCCGCAGTTTACCTTCTCATCCTCTGTGTGGGACCTTGGTGTCACTTTGGACCAAGAACTAACCTTCACGCGGCATATAAACCTACTATGCCGCGCTTGCTACTACCAGCTGCGTCAGCTTAGAGTGGTCTTCCGTTCTTTAAACTCTAATGCTGCCTTAACGCTTATCCACTCTTTTATTGTTTCTCGCCTTGATTACTGCAGCGCCCTCTATGTGGGTCTTCCGGCGGCTCGGGTTGGGTGCTTGGTTCGGGTCATGCGAGCGGCGGCACGCCTCATTGGCCGCATCGCAAGATTCCGCCATGTTAGTGATTACATGCGGGATGTCTTGCATTGGCTCCCTTTCCCACAGCGGATAACTTACCGGATCTCTGCATTGGTCTGGCGCTGCCTCGCGGGTGTGGCCCATGTTTACTTACAAGAGCTCTGCTGCTCCACCCTGAGCGTCCAGCGCCGTGGTTCTCTCCGCTCCTCTAAGCAGGTTGAGCTTCTCGTTCCCCGGTCACGGACCTCTATTATGCAGCGCCGTGCCTTTTCTGTTGCTGGCCCTGCAATCTGGAATGAGCTCCCTGTGGATCTACGCCTAATGCATAGAGCCCTTGCGGCCACATTCTTCTCTAACCTGAAGACTGTTCTCTTTAGCCGGGGTTGAGTCGGGAGCGCTTCTGAGTAGATAATCTTGAAGGGGCGCTATATAAATCTCTGAAATGAATGAATAAATGAATGATTATTATTATTATTATTATTATTATTATTATTATTATTATTATTATTATTATTATTATTATTATTATTATTTATTTATTTTATTTATTTATTTATTATTTTTTGCCCCGAGGTAAACATGATCCCTCAGGGACTTCAAGATTAATTAAAATGATAAAAGTCTGGAACGGTTAGAACTCCTCGGGCTCGGGCAAAAGACTGGCAAAGGTGCCGCAGATTGCCACAGCGTTAAGCTGTTATTATTATTATTATTATTATTATTATTATTATTATTATTATTATTATTATTATTATTATTATTATTATTATTATTATTATTATTATTATTATTATTATATTCGTATGGTTGAGTCGCTAGTTGATAGGCAGTCTAAATACGTCGGTGTATGTCATATATAATGAATTGGTTTCTCAGAGGCTACGACTTATATGTTCACTGAACCGGTGACGTCTTTGATACCGGAAGACAGATACAACAGAGCATGGATTTCTACTCCACGAGAGGAATACATAACGCTCTACGTGAAGGCGTGTAAAGAGGCCTCCATTCTCCTCTCAGACAGCCTCGTAAGTCACAGTTCTCTCCATTGATCGCCAGAGGACTGAGTTCTAACTTCGTTAAATGCTCATCATCATCATCATCATCATCGTCGTCATCATTTTGGAACAGCTTCGGTTGATGAGGCAGGTAGAAGGTCAACTGCGACAAGAAACGACAATGAAACGATGAATTGTTTTGTTGGAACAGATGCGGATGTATCTCCGCATCATCTTTCGATCTATTTATTATTATTATTATTATTATTATTATTATTATTATTATTATTATTATTATTATTATTATTATTCCTGAGATACACATGATCCGTCTGCTGAACACACATGTCTTTAATACTCCCATCTTGGTTTTCGTGCTGATTGTACTGCTCTTCCAGATCTTGTCCATCGCTGTTCCATTAGCTATTCGTATCTTTGTTTCGCTTCTGCAATCTAGATCATAAGTCATATTAATTCCAAGGTAAGTAAACCTCTCTACATTTTCCAGCTGTACTCCTTCCACAACAATCCGCTTTGTCGCCAAATAGGTGATATTGGATCGCCTTGTCTCATACGTCTGTTGGTTCTGAACCACGGTCCTAACTGGCCACATGTCCTGACCGCTGCCTGCGAGGTGCCATTTATGTCCCGGATCAGTTGAATCAGTTTGTTATTAACACCATATGACTGTAAGACCGCCCATTTCACATTCTGATCTACACTGTCGAACGCCTTCTTAAAGTCAACAGAGGAATTGCATATTTTCTTATTCTTTCTTCTTGCTTTTTCTGCTATGAGTCTTAGAGTCAAAATTTGTTGTATGGTAGGTACTCTTCTGTCTTTCCGTTATCCCGCCAGATGTTCCTCCATCTGATAATTTGCAGTCTCTCCGCCAATACCATCATCAGTACCTTGCCCAGGTGGCTCATCATCGCAATGGTGCGGTAGTTGTTACATTCCAGTGGGCTTCCTTTTTATGGATTGTTACCAACATCGACTTCTTCCAATCTTCCGGTGCTTGTCCCTGCTCCCAGGCCATGTTTCTTCCAGCAAGAGATCTCCCCCATGTCTAATCACTTCGCCTGTAATGTTGTCAATACCAGGACTTTTGTTGTTTTTCAATCTTGCTACTGCTTCCCTGACCTCCTCTATCAGTATGTCTGTGTTCGTCTTCATCATCGGAGGAGAGATATCCTTTAGTTCCCTTATTGTTTCTCTTGCGTAGTCTTGATTCGGTTGCTCGCTGTACAATTCGCTACAATATCCTGTCCATCGTTGTATTATGTCTTCCTTTGCCGTCAACACTTTATCGTTCTCGTCTTTAATTGCTGGTTGCCACGTTCTGTTTATGTTTCTTATCATTTTATAAACCTCTCTAGTTAATATGGCCTATAGCCTAGCGCCGATGTTTAGGGCCTACATCTGGTCTTTCTGACGTTGCTTTATTTTGTGGGCGCTGAAAACTTTTCAAGGATTTGCATGACATTACATTACGTTACATTACATTGTGAGCGAAGGAAATGCTCAAGGTCTCCAAGCAGTGACCGTCTTAGAGGAGGCTAAAGCTTGGAGTCGAACCCATACTCTCCACGTTAAAAGGCGAGTACTCTAACCAGTCGACTACTTTTGCCTTCTCCAAAGTGCTTTTCAATTTCCTTACACTGTTGTTCCAGCCATTTCATTTTATCATCTCTTGCTGCTCTCCGCACACTGTTGCAACTCTCATTGTATTTTTGTTCTGCCACCTCTGATGTGTCTCTTCTGAGCTTTAATTCTCTCTTCTCCTGTACCAATCGCCGAGTCCTCTATGTTATCCGTTTGTTCCTGGTCTTCTTCTCTTCTGGTACTGCCTCCTCCATTGCACTGTTTATAGCCGCGGTCAGTTTTGCCTTTCTGCTGTTCTGTATTTCTCGCGGGTGGAGTTTAAATCCGAGTTCAGATGACTGTGATCAGATGAACATCATGGGCAACTATAATACGTCCATCGTCTTTCCAGTATCAGGTCATCTTGGAACGCCACTCTTAATTTCCATCTCAGCTTTAATAGGTTCAGCTGTGCTGCAGAATTTCAGAAGATTACCCTGTCCTATTCCAGTAAGATTTGACTCGTTGTTAAGAAATGGATTGTTGAGAAGTTTACCCTGCTGTGCAATCTCTTCTGCTTGAAGAATCCATGCTTTGACCATCGGCCTGTGCAGAAATATGTGGTATGTGCGAAAAGATCAAGCTCCAGTATTTCTCTTGCAACCGCTTCCAGCAGATAGTCTCTGTGAAAAGTATTGGAGGCATTTGCGAAATCTAATTTCACTAAAGCACCATTCGTCGGCATCGAGGTGACGTAATAAGGGTTCAGGATTGCATGTACTGCTGCTTTGGTGCCTCATCAGGAAGGCGCAATCCCACTGCAGCATTCTTATTATAATTATTTTTATATCTCTCCTAGGTAGATATGATCCATCAGCATTTAAAATATGTATGATAATTACTACTACTACTGCTACTGCTGCTGCTGCTGCTGTTGCTGCTGCCCCTGTTGCTGCTGCTACTACTACTATTGTACGCGTTCGGGAATGGGGAGATATCGGCAGGAAAGAAAATGAACTTGAGTAATTGCGTTAATTCTATTCATCCTATGTCCGTACAAATATAGGTGTCAGTCAGTTAGACTGGACGGTAGCAATCTGCCTTCGATCAAGTAGCGGCTTCAATGGTTTTGGACGAGCTCTTCTTCTAGCCTATGCAGTGCAGTTGGCTGTGCAGTGTGCTCGCACAGCCAGTTGGTAAGCGCCATCACCAGCAAGATGAAGAAACAATAATTAGTCTACCATTGAATCGAAGACTTGCTTCAGTGGTCGTTCTTCTTCTTGCCGATAGCAGCGCTTGCACTGGTTGGGAAAGAACCGCGTATACGATAGAAGAAGAGCTCGATAAAAAAACCAGCGCTTAAGATGAACATAATTATAATATCATTGTTCGACCGCTGCCGTCATTTACTGCGTGTGTTTTTCTTTTGTTAGTACATCAATCCGGAATTGGCGATTGAGGTCGTCCTAGGATCAAATGATAACACGAAGGTTGTCTTCCGCGATCTCATCAATGAAGGCAATCTGGCTGAAGTGGATTCGACGTTTCTGCTCAGCTGCACCGAGCAGAAAGCGTTCTGGTTGAGTTGGCACAACGGGACCGTCCGAGTTGGAGCTTCATATTTCTATCCCAACAAGCTTCTTCTTGAAAAACAGGTTCACAGCACTTCCTCATTAGTTCCAGCTTTTCTTTAATAATAGACAATAGCAGACAACGGATAGGCCCGTAGTCATAATAAGCGTATCTGCCAGTCTATGCGATACATTAGGTGTAAATAAATGTAATACGATATACATAGTTCTGTATAGTTCATCTGTAATATGCCAATGAACAGGGACTTTCAACTTAGTGAGGCAGAATAGAAAGACACAGCTGTTAGAATCAGAAAGAGCAGGTTATGCAGATCTTCACCGGTGAATGATGGCTCCTGTCGTCTGGGTCAGACTGGTCGTAGAAGAGCGAGCAGAAAGGACTGGCAGTTCACATGACCTCTGTCTGGACGTTGGTCTCTTAGTAACAGGTCTGACATCAACATTATGTTACCTTTCGAAACTCCACTCTTATTCCTGAGCTGAGCTCGAAACACATTATGAGTACATATTGTAATTGAACGCTATATAAATGCACTGATCGAATGTATAAAGAATATGGGACCAGTCATAACAGAGGTGGAGCGAATTGACCGACAAAGGAGACTCCCAATAGTCACTCCATTTATATAATAGGCGTATAAGTAAGCAAGGATATTCTTTATTGCTATAGGCCCTACCAATTGCATATCCGCAATTTGGTGCACATGCCTAATGTGTTGTTTCATTGAGTTAATCAAATGCATCGATCTGTTACACTAAATCTAATGCGTTGACCCAATACATTTGTTGCAGTGGGACACATTCATTTGGAATGACCTTTCCCCTCACCAAGGGCTAAGACTGATATTTCCCCGTCAGTCTCTCGCTCTTTAAACGCGTTTATTTCCCCGGGGCTTCCGTGCTGAGCGCGTCTTTTAATAGTTATTCTGCGAGAGGCGCTTTATAAGTAATTATTATTACGATATACGATACGATTGATCAACGTATGAGGTCAACGCATTTGTTGCAATGCATTGATCAAATGCGTTGACCACATGCGCTGATGAAATGTGCTGATCCAATTTGCTGGCCTAATACATTGATCCTGTGTGCGTTGATCCAATGCGTTGTCCTGCAGCATTGATCCAATGCGTTTTTATAATGTGTTAATCCTATGCGTTGTCTAATGTGTCTGATCCAATGCGTTGATCCAATGCATTTTATAATGTGCGCTGATCCGACGAGTTTATCCCACCATTAGGTAGATATAAATTACTGGTTCTAGGACGATTGGTCATAGGACGATTGGTCATAGGACTATTGGTCATATGCCGCTAATAAACCGACATACTTGGTTGTAGTCGTTAGTTATGGACATTCTTAGTTTTAAGCTTAACACACCGAACGCAAAATAAGCAGCAATTAGGGACATTCATTGTTTTTAGACAAATACAATCAGTGCCAATCAAGAAAGTTAATAGGATAATTACTTACAGGCAACAACAGTACTCACTTCCAAGAACTTAACGTTCGGTTGAAATAATAAACGTTTGACCCGTATACTACTCAAGTATAAAAGGCATCAATTGGGGACACTGATCGTTTTAGACAAATACAATGAGCGCCAAACAACAAACTTATTAGGATAATTATTCCAGACTTTTACGTATTGTACGTATTTCGAATTACGTATTTCACAGTAAGTGATCCAGTAAATGGTTGTTCATGTTTTAAAAACTTCTGTGTTTTAGCCATCGATAGCCTTCGATAGTCCCATCGCCGATAGGACCTATGACCGACAGGTCCTATGACCCATGTGACCTATGACCGGTGGTAGGCCCTATGACCAACAGTCCTATGACCAATAGGCCCTGGATCATTTACTGTGACCTATGACCAATCGTCCTATGACCAATCGTCCTATGACCAATCGTCCTATGACCAATCGTCCGTATGACCGATCGTCCTATGACCAATCGTCCTATGACCAATCGTCCGGATACCAAATTACTGAGGTGCAGTCGTCGTATACTGTTATGAACCTGAATTATCAAAGGTGAATAATTCAAATAATAGAATGTTCGAGAGCTGCTGTTGAGATGTGTCAATAAACTGCGAAAAGAAAGGCGACAATGCCATACTCCTCAAAACCATGACATCAACGCTCAGTCCCTAAACCAGCTGCACTACATATACGGAAACATCTCCTTCGACCATGTATGCACTCCACCACCAAGAAAGTCCACGACCTATTAACGCCTCTAAAAATAAACTTAACAGACTTTGAAATGTTACACTTACTAGATAATATCGGGTGCACATCGGGATAACCCCGTGGTTCCTTAAGGAAACAGCCATTGGACTTGCAAACCCCACTGTACATTTTTAAAATCTGTCCCTAGGCCAAGCCTATCCCCCCCCCACACAGTGGACGATTAGTGGAATCACACCGGTTCCTAAGGTCGCAAAATCCTCGTTTGAAACTGACTTCAGGCCCATTTCAATCAGCTAAAGCAAATAGTTTACCGTTTCTTCTACCCGATATTAAGTATTCTTAACAATAGTCTAGGCGCAAAAAATGGAAAATCTCGTGTAAGAAGCAAATCATGTTCATTTTTGGCAACACACTTTTTTACACTAATTCGACCCTGCTGATTACGAAAATCGCTGTTGCCAAGCTGGATTTTTGACCTGAAGGTCATTTCAAGGTCATACAAAATAAAATCTAGCAAAATTCAGAGATAAATGGCCAGATCGCAGCCAATAATGGTTGAATTCGACTAATTCTTTCTTGCTTTTTCTCGACTTAATAAGGACTACATGTGGTAAGAAACAAGGTAACTAAATAAAAGACGATCCAAGGTTATTTCAAGGTCAAAAAGGGCAATTTCATGTCAAAATCTGGGGAAATAGCCATAACTCAGTCAAATATTGTTCTATTTGGGTGATTCTTTCATCTTTTTGCTCAGGCCGATGAGGGCTACATTTGCATCGTTCCCAAAAAGTCTAACATGACCCAAGGTCAATTCAAGGTCAAAATGAAGGCGAAAAGGCCATAATTCAGTCAAATATTGTTCTATTTGGGTGATTCTTTCATCGTTTTGTTCCGGACGATAAGGGCTACATTTGCATAGTACTTAAAGGCTAACATGATCCAAGGTCAATTCAAGGTCAAAATCAAGGGGAAAGGTCATAACTCAGTCAAATATTGTTCTATTTGGGTGATTCTTTCATCTTTTGCTTGGGACGATAAGGGCTACATTTACATAGTTCTTAAAGGCTAACATGACCCAAGGTCAATTCATGGTCAAAATCAAGGGGAAAAGGTCATAACTCAGTCAAATATTGTTCTATTTGGGTGATTCTTTCATCTTTTGCTTGGGACGATAAGGGCTACATTTACATAGTTCTTTAAGGCTAACATGACCCAAGGTCAATTCATGGTCAAAATCAAGGGGAAAAGGTCATAACTCAGTCAAATATTGTTCTATTTGGGTGATTCTTTCATCTTTTTGCTTGGGACGATAAGGGCTACATTTACATAGTTCTTAAAGGCTAACATGACCCAAGGTCAATTCATGGTCAAAATCAAGGGGAAAAGGCCATTACTCAGCCAAATATTGTTATATTTGGGCGATTCTTTTACCTGTTTTCTCAGACCGATAAAATTCATGATTCCGCACGAGGCCCACGATAGGCGATATAATAGCTCAGCTATCATAATGATGCACTTTTAATTATGCAAAATATTTAATGTTAGGAGCAACATTAACATTATTTTGTACAATTGTAAAGTACAATGAATAAACTGATAAATGATAATTATTGATCACTACATGTCTGTGCAGGCACCATGAGCTTGGCACCCACACATAGAACAACACCTTAAGTCTGATTTCCTACACTGGCACACACGAGGCTTGCATAGGCTTAGTTCTTTTTTGCAGTTGCAAGAAACAATGTCCAAGCATTCTTTGGGGACGCATTCTATTGTCATTAGTACTGGTATCAACTTAGACGAATCACAGGCGTCCTTCTGCCAACCAAACGTTGCTGCATCTAGAAGATCAGGCGTGCTGCTACCCGCCTGTTCCCACACTGTCGCTTGATAGTGGGATCGCTTGATGTGTTGCTGCAGTGCATCACTTGTCGGTGGAAGACATTCAGGTTGGCTGGTTTTTGAGAAGAGCAGTCTTCGTGCATCGTCAACAGAATCAGCATTAACTTTGTACACATGGCAGAAGAACCTTTCTGCCTCATAATAATGATTGCTAGTTTCAATCTTGAGTAAGTGGACCTCTTGCTAGATTTCGTAACAGTTTTGTGCTTTCAATAAAGGTATTCCACATTGATCGCTTAGTCTGACCACGAATGTACGACATCGTGTCACACCCAGAAATTGCGTGAAACGCCAATAGTGATGACAGAACTTCAGGTAGCAATTTGCAATGGATGTCGTGAATTGGTATGAATCTCCGCTTCTTGGATGTTCCGGCCATCATCCATATAAGTTGCTTGCATCGGACCTGGTTAGGGATAACAACATGATGAAAACGTCTGTATCCCTGTCTGACACAACTACTGTATCACAGGAACTGTTAGCAGCATGCAACCAAATTCAAGTGTCGGCTTCTTCATGTGCTACTTTTAGCATTGATACCTCAGTCAGTACATTAGTCGACTGGCCATCCACTCCGTCGTAAATGCTCCTGCTACAACTACTTCAGTGTACAAATTGCCTTGCCTGATGATCTCCTGCGATAGGAACCGTGCCAAGTCCGACTTGTTCTCTACATGCATAAAAAATTGTTCCAGTTTTTTGGGAGAGGCCCATAACATCATTTGATGGCTCGTCGTATTGGACAAGTACCACTGCGACGTTTCCGAGTTGCACCTTTCACCGATCCAGGGGTGTATCGATCAAAGGTAACAATGATGCAGTGGTACATCTTGCTATGATATGTCAAGGATTTGATGAAGTTGTCGGCCATTCACCCAAATGGAACAATATTTAGTTGAGTAATAGCCTTTTTCCTTGATTTTGACCTTCAATTGACCTTTATCGGTCTGAGCAAACAGGTAAAGATTCACCCAAATGGAACAATATTTAGCTGAGTAATGGCCTTTTCCCTTGATTTTGACCTTCAATTGACCTTTATCGGTCTGAGCAAACAGGTAAAAGATTCACCCAAATGGAACAATATTTAGTTAAGTAATGGCCTTTTCCCTTAATTTTGACCTTGAATTGACCTTGAGTCATGTTAGCCTTTAAGAACTATGTAAATGTAGCCCTTATCGTCCCAAGCAAAAAGATGAAAAATCACCCAAATAGAACAATATTTGACTGAGTTATGACCTTTTGCCCTTGATTTTGACCTTGAATTGACCTTGGATCATGTTAGCCTTTAAGTACTATGCAAATGTAGCCCTTATCGTCCGGAGCAAAAAGATGAAAGAATCACCCAAATAGAACAACATTTGACTGAGTTATGGCCTTTTCGCCTTCATTTTGACCTTGAATTGACCCTGGGTCATGTTAGCCTTTTTGGGAACGATGCAAATGTAGCCCTTATCGGCCCGAGCAAAAAGATGAAAGAATCACCCAAATAGAACAATATTTGACTGAGTTATGGCTATTTCCCCAGATTTTGACATGAAATTGCCCTTTTTGACCTTGAAATAACCTTGGATCGTCTTTTATTTAATAACCTTGTTTCTTACCACAGGTAGTCCTTATAAAGTCGAGAAAAAGCAGGAAAGAATTAGTCGAATCGTTCGCAGACCAATTTACCTTCCGGGCGACGGGTTCGACCACGGCCTCCTTAACATTGCTCATTCATCACATAGGCACCAGTCCATATATTTGTCGAAGGCTTTCGATTCCATCAGAAATAGCCATCTGACCGGAACCTTGGATAAAATTTCTATCCCAGATAACGTTTATAATTGGATAATAACCTTGTTAGATGGTTGCAATTTATTTCAGGTCTTAACCCAAACCATCCTGCAAACCGACTTTTCAGATACGCGGATGACTGTTATCTCTTGATACCGTTATCAAATAGTGCCGCCACCATTACACTCCTAAAATTATAACACATCACGAGTTGGGCCAAAAAGCGCAACCTAAAACTTAATTATAAGAAATCCTTTGAAACGTTGATTCGCAGACCTAGGACGGAGATGACTTGAGTGTGATATCGGGATTACCATAAGTTACCAGTACGGTTATCCTAAGAGTAACCATCTCAGACAACCTCAGTTTCACGACCCATATCGACCCAATATGCGATCGTTATGCGCACTACACACCCACGGATTACGGGGCCAAATTCGCACGACGTGGTCAGAGCCACGGCCCTTGCCAGGATCCTCTATACCTCCCCTGCATTGTGAGGAGACCAAGGAGATCGCGATAGGTTGGGGTTTGTCTTACGGCGTCTGGACTGGCCGCAACCTTCCAGAAGATAGACCACCTATTGAACAGCTAGTCAGCTATGCGGCCTGTGCCGCACGGAACTATTGCGCATCAAAATGCGGTACGCACTTGGTTCTATTCTAGTCTAATGTAGCAAAGGGATTATTGTCCTCTTGACATGCTCTGATGATTTTCTTGTGTCTGTAGCTCTTTGACCCATCGCAAGAGAATGGATTTCGAGTGGGAGCTCTAGGACTGGCCACGTCGACAGCCTCTGGAGAATGGAGAGTACGAGAGTCAGCTGGTGAGAATAACTGGCCGTATCAAAGCTTCAATCTATCAATCAGTTGTTACAGCATTCGGTCGCATGTGTTGATGGGTAGAAAGTTCAGTTTTGGTCAGAAATCACTATTTTTATATAAATCAAACCATTTGCTACAATGTAATAAAATACAGAGATTCCGACCAAGTCCGATTCTGCGATGCCTACCGAGTGAGCCGCGTAAAATTACGCATTTTCGGACGGAGTAATAGAGGCTATACTTACTTACTTAGTTTGAATTTTAAAAAAGAACGAAAGGTGTGAAGTTTATTAATGATGTCACTGGCAGCATTTCCACCTTTTGTGTTAGGATGCTTACATGTTGATTCCTAGTTGCAAAAATTACTCATTATCTCTTAGAAAGTCCTTCTATTACACATACTTCTCAGAACCGTATGGATCTGAATCAAGAGTCATTCGTATTCAATAAATGACATATACGTCTTTCTCTCCTTCTCCACCTTCTCCAGTTCTCCTCCTCTTTCTTATGATCCTTCTCTTTCTCCCTCTCCTTCTCCCTCTCCTCTTCCTCCTTCACCTCCTCCTCCTCCTGCTGCTCCTCTTTTTCCTTCTCCATTTCCTTTTCCTCTTTCTTCTCCTCCTCCTCCTCCTCCTCCGTTCCTTCTCCGTCTCCTTTCCTTCTCCTTCTCATTCCCTGTCTCCTCGTCCCTCTAATCCTCCTCCTCCTTCTTCTTCTTCTTCACTCATGTGAACGTGACAACCTATCCACTCATGAAGATATGATATCTAGCTATGTCGTCCCTCCATTCCGAAATATTTCTCATGTCTCTATATGGCAAGTCCAACCTAGTTGGGCGACTGCAGGAAAGACGTTCTGGCAAG
Organism: Aporrectodea caliginosa; assembly: GCA_020284085.1. NCBI lineage: Eukaryota > Metazoa > Annelida > Clitellata > Crassiclitellata > Lumbricidae > Aporrectodea > Aporrectodea caliginosa. The sequence goes on along the minus strand of JACEVL010000790.1, from coordinate 1,754,601 downwards.
TGCTAAGTGATAGTTCGTCACACAGTGGTAAATCGTGCTGTCATTTTCAGTAGCATTTCCTCCTACGGAAGCTATGGTAGCTAGATTGGACACATTAATTACCTATAGAGCAGTGCCTAAGATAAGCAAGGGTGCACGCGAGCTAGAGACCATACAATCTTGACCAGTCGACCATGCAGCTGGTTTAATGAAGAAATATGAATATCTGAAATGCTGAATACAATGGCAGAGGTACAAGGGTGGATGCTATCAACATCGGTTCCGAGTTTCAACTCAATCCAACCAAAACACTGGCGAACATCTGGTAGACGCCATTCGTCTACTTTATTGGATTCTAAGCCGTTTGCCTGCAAGTGTAGCCTATACTCTTCGTGAGTATATTGTGTCCGCTTCTGTGATGCCTGTCAAGTCAACCGCACGGAATATTCTCGTTTTGCATGATTTTTAATAACGTATACAATCATCACCGCATGGCGCCGCCATTATTTTGGTTGGTAACAACTAATAAAACAGTCCGGAATGTCCAAGCATTGACCCATTGACCTGTAAGCATTCGGAACTAAACTATAGATTCCAGCAACATAACATCTGTCTCCAAGAATATCGCGAATGCTGTCTTATCGGTTACTATACTTCGAATATAGGCCTACTGCCACATCAGCTACCAATGAACTCGTCATTCTTCGAACAGCTGCGAGCGTCAGAAGAATTGCTAAAATCTGAGGAGGCGTTTTAGGCTTTTCCTGATTCAACGACAGAGACATTTTACATCAAATTGATCGGAAGTGACCCCAAACAGTTGGGAAATACCCTAAGGTCCCAGAAACAAGAAGACTCCGGTGGTAGGTCCTTCACCAGATCGCAGACAGACAACGTAAGGGTGCTCCGAACATTGATTTCCGTCCCTCCCAAAGAACTGAATCAGTCGCACGACCGAGGAACAAATGGACTCGAACGATAGAGACGGAGCTGTAAGCTTTGAGCTACACGCGGCCTGGAAACGAGCACAAAAGCCTGGACGATTGGCACTATCTTGTGAACTGCAACGCATAGGAACAGAGTGTGTGTGTCGCTGATGATGATGATGATGATGATGATGATGATGATGATGATGATGATGATGATGATGATGATGATGATGATGATGATGATGATGATGATGATGATGATGATGATGATGATGATGATGATGATGATGATGATGATGATGATGATGATGATGATGATGATGATGATGATGATGATGATGATGATGATGGTGATGATGGTGGTGATGGTGATGGTGATGGTGATGGTGATGGTGATGGTGATGGTGATGGTGATGGTGATGGTGATGATGATGATGATGATGATGATGATGATCGTGATGGTGATGATGATGATGATGATGATGATGATGATGATGATGATGGGGGCCCGTGGCGCATTGTATAACATCTGGCACGTAGACCGAGAGGTACCGAGTTCGAGCCCCCTAGTTGGGCGGATATGCTTTGTAGGCTGCTATTAGCGCCGTTGTATTGCAAGCTGTCTGTTCTGTTAGTAGTTAAGATTTAAATTGCATAACATGTAAATGTACAGCGCAGTGCGTTTGTCAGGCGCTTGATTAAAGAAAAGATATTATTATGATGATGATGATGATGATGATGATGATGATGATGATGATGATGATGATGATGATGATGATGATGACGACGATGACGATGACGATGACGATGATGATGATGATGATGCTGATGATGATGATGATGATGATGATGATGATGGTGATGATGGTGATGATGATGATGATGGTGATGGTGATGGTGATGGTGATGGTGATGGTGATGGTGATGATGATGATGATGATGATGATGATGATGACGACGATGGTGATGGTGATGGTGATGGTGATGGTGATGGTGATGGTGATGGTGATGGTGATGGTGATGGTGATGATGATGATGATGATGATGATGATGATGATGATGATGATGATGATGATGATGATGATGATGATGATGATGATGATGATGATGATGATGATGATGATGGTGATGATGGTGATGATGGTGATGATGACCTATGTGTAATTTTCTTTCAGGAGAGCGAATCCATATAAACACCCCGTCAACGATGATAGACTTTGTGTTCGCCTGGCGAACGATCTACCAGCAGGAGTACATCGCCTTCCGAGTGAAGGCCTGCAGCGACTGTCACGTCGCTCTGTCGCCAACGCTCGGCGTCGACTTCGTTGAGACGTACCTTGATCTGGTCATCGGCGGATGGGTGAATACACAGTCGCAGATACGCAAGGTCACAGGTTGGTCGTCTTTCAAACGAGACAGAGACAGGCAGACAGACAGACAGAGACAGACAGACAGAAAGAGACAGAAAGAGACAGAAAGAGACAGAGAGAGACAGAGAGACAGACAGAGAGAGACAGAGAGAGACAGAGAGAGAGACATAGAGAGACAGAGATGTTAGCTGTGATGCGGTGAGTCAATCTGCACTAATTGCAATAATAAACGAATATATATATATATAGCATCATCATTGCTCACAACTCGCTGTTTCACGTGATGAAGTTAGCAAAAACAAGTCGTATCACATGAAGTAAAAAGTTTCAAGTTGCACCTTCTACAGGCATTTTAACACTGTTCTGTCTTTCACTGAGTCTGGATATATATATATATTATATATATTATATATTATATATATATTATATATTATATATTATATATATATATTATATATATATATATATATATATAAATGCTCTGACTGATTGAATGAGTAAGTAGGTTGAGCTGCCCTTGACGTTGATTATATATTGCCGCCGATCTAACAAATAAGCTTCATAGGCAGCACAGATTTCGGTCGGTGATGCAGGAAAGCTACAGACTGCTGCTGCTGCTGCTGCGGTTACTGCTGCTGCGGCGGCTGCTGTGTTTCTAATAATGAACTTATGTTTCTGTTTCTTCATTTAAAATCGTTCTTCGTTCTTCAGGTCCGAACGGAGAGCGCGAAGACTTCAGTGCGGCTGTTTCGACGCCTCAGCTGCTCAACTGCAGTCGACACGTCGACCTCTGGGTCAGCTGGAACATGATGAAGATGCGCATGGGTCGAGGCATGTTGCCTAGCTACCACATCCTGCTCGACCATACGCTAACCGAGCCATACGTAGTCAAGGCCATCTCCGTTGCCTCCGGATGGGGCTATGAGGCTAACTTCGCCATCGAAGAAGACAATGGTCAGTCAGAAGAAATTCCTCTGCTGCCCTCTAGTCTAAGTATTTTAAGCTGACTTTGTTCTTGTTTGGTGAAATCCGCACATTTTTATTTAGTTATGTATGCACGTATGAATGCGTGTATGCGTGTATGCATGTATGTATGTATTATATGGACATTTTACTAACGACTTTCAAGTACCGGGGGTATCTAACAGAAACTCTTTCCGCTATAGAGTAACCGATATTAACATCTAGAAGAATTATATGCTCGTCTTTATATATAATGATACTCATTATAGTTAGAGAATGTCTCCACTGGCAGAGCCCCACAAGGACATAGAAACCAACCCATAGATTTCCATAATAAGTGGTTCACACACAGTTTACGCTTATTCAGACCCTGGATACCCAGACTATGAAGATGAAGAATGACAGCGAGCTCATGAACGTGGCGCTCTTTTTGGCCACAGACGACATTGTGTATACAATGCAATGCCTTTATGGATATTAGGCGCACAGTTCATCGTGGCCGACTCTGTTGTTGGCGACATTAGGTGTCTCAAATCGTAAAAACCACACACATATCACGAAATTGTAGTTAGGAATTTGTATAGCACCGCTTCAAGATGAACTAATTATCTACGCTAGTGCATACGTGATATTAAAGTTCATTAACAGCGTTCATCATTAAGCACAACGATGCTCAGATCACTAGAAAAGCCACCGGTCGCAGACTCTCACAACACTCAAAGCTCAAGAACGAATTCTCATCAGCTGAAGTCATAGTTGACGTGGCGTCAACAGAGTTCGAGTGCCGAATGGTTGGCGGCCTATAAAGGACGAGGAACGGCGGCAGCAGCAGCAGCAGCATGCGATGGAGTCCGTTGCCTCCTCACCGTCTAGCACATCCCTCTCAGGCAGGGGCGGAGACTTAGGGGGGGACAGGGGGACGGTCCCTCCAAAACTTGAGGTGGGGGACGGCGCTGCTTATATCCCCCAATATTTCTGATATATTTCATGAATATATAATAATAATAGCTACGAGTGACAGCGAGCAATTTTGTTCAGATGACAGCTTAAAATGCTACCATTACAGTGTGGAAATTCAAAACATTTAGATAGGGGAGGGGTCACATCCCCTCCCCAAACCCCTCCCCAAACTCAAACACAACTCAAACTACATGTAAGCTACGAGTGACAGCTGGTTCCTATCAGCACTCAAATTATAGAGCAATTTTCTTCAGATGACAGCTTAAAATGCTGCCATTACAGTGTGGAAATTCAAAAATTTTACATGGGCACATCCCTCCCCAAACCCCTCCCCTGCTCGGCGCTGCGCGCCTCGCCGATCGTCCTTCGGCCGCTCCTTCACCGGTCCCCCCAAACCTTAGACCAAGTCTCCGCCTATGCTCTCAGGTAGAAGAAGACTCAGGATATCTTTCGAAGCAGGGAATCTTACGGCAGCTGGTCAGATGGACTGTCAGTGACTGAAGGACGGACTTCAGACATTCTACGCCTGACAGAGATTTTGCGGTTGCAGACAACGTACTTGCGGGTTTGAAGCTTGAAAATGACCGTGTGAGAATCGGTCACGTTATACAGGAGGGATGAAAACGCAGCTGCCGATTGCTACAAAATCAGCATAAATTGTGAGCAGTCAATTGCAGGGCAGGCTAAGTAGACTTATATGCTTGCCTGACCCTTGCCTGACCTTTACCAAAACCTATTCTGACCTTCCTTGCTCTCGATTTTCTTTTGACTGAGCACCTCTGAATAACCTGGTATATCCGCGACCTCGCTCCTCGCTTTTGAGCGCTGTAGGAACCTCGAGATTACGCTTAAGATTACGGTTAGGATCGAATAGAGTGGAGTGGTGCAGAGAAATAAGAGAAACAAGATGAAGCTGATTGAAAGAAGAAACTAATTGACCATCAGTTAAACGTGTATTTTCTATATTATGCTATAATTGTATAACCTCAATGTCACACATGCCCTCTCAATCTAGCCGCGAGCATTCTCAGAATAGGTCATTTGATGCAGGCCAACTCCTTGCAATGGGACCATAGACCACAGCTTCATCTTTAGTCTGTTCTTGCCTTGATTATGCCATCTCTGTTTGCATCATGTGTATCTGAAGAAATTATCATTTTCCGCCCTCGACACCAATTTGACCCTCCTCCTCCATTACCTAGCATTACTGCATTACCCGTGTTAAAACTTTGAAAATACTGGGTGTCATCCTTCAAGATAATCTCCAAATCACAGCCCATATAGACCACCTCACAGCAACTTGCTCCTCCTCTTTTTATGCTATTAGAAAACTCAAAAACTCATGGCCTTTCTTCCACATCCATCCATAATGTAACCAAAGCCACTACCGTTGCTAAACCTATGTATGCCTCCCCAATCCCCCTCCTGGCGGGGTCTTACCCTGGCTTCCGATAAAGAACGCCTGGAAAAAATCCTTTCCAACAGTCTCTGAACTTGCCAATATAGCCGATGCGAAACTCCATTTCTCCATATTACACAACCCCAAGCATGTTCTTCAACAACTCCTACCTCCACTCCGACCCCTCTCCTCTCACCAATTAAGACCTAGAGCACACAACCGTACTCTCCCACCCAAAGACAACTCTCAATTTATTCCCATATCATTATATAAAAATATTTACTAGTTTAGTCTAAAATCTTCTAATGAACTTTAATTATCCATAATCACTCATGTAAGCATTTCTGCGTTTTTGTCAGATTGCTTTTCTCAATAAACGAAATTATATTATATATATCTCAGCTCTCGGGATCTCGCTGGCGGAACATCCGGTCTCCGCCAAATTTCGCTCGGAAAGAGTGTGCGCTTGCAAATGTCTCGTCTATTCGTGGGTATATTGCGTCCGAGTCCGCTTCTGTGATGTCTGTCAAGTCAACTGCTTGGAATATTTTTGGTTTGGACGATTTTTATAACACCTACATTCCTACAATCATCTCCTCCTGGCAGCCGCCACGTGGTTGGTAACAACTAAAAAAACGGAGAGTCCGGATCCGAATTTCCACGCGTTTCTCCTTCAGAAATGGACTATACAGATTCCAGCAACACAACATCTGTTGCCAAGAAAATCACGGATGCATTCTTATGTAGCCTATGGGATGTAGACTCTGCAGCATCGGCTACCAGTTAACTTCCCATTCTACGAACAGTTTACGATCTTGAAGCGAGCGTCAGTAGCGTTCAATGTAGCTGCTAATAGCTGACGGGCAGTTTTGGGCTTTTCCTGAACCAACGACGGTTACATTTAATATCAACTGTCTATACCTTGTAAAATGTAAGCGTTTGACTTGCATCATCAAAAGGCTACTTACTTACTTCTTGATATCGAAAGAATTCTCTGGCTCTCTTGGTGTTGCATGCATCTTCTCGATCAAACTCCTTAACTCTGTTCGATCAGCTGTAGAAGTTATAATAAGATTTAAATTAGCCTGACTGACCTATAATATAAACCCACACACGACCAGCACTCCTCCTACTCACATTCCGCCTTCTCTCGATGAGCGACCTCTGCAGCATTGTCACGGGCTCTCATGCATTCCATTTTACAGTATGTTTACTGTCCCTACAGAAATTAAACTGATTACCAATGTTTCTCCGACGCTCGAAATCTTTCTCGTCCTTTAAGAAACGCCTCAAAACTCATTGCTCCGGTATATCTCTCATTGCCTTTCTACCAAACTGTTCTTCACTTGGCGACTGACTAACCGCGACTCAGATTCGCATTTCTCGGTGATCTTGCATGCGCTGAGATTTAAAAAAATCAAAATTAGTATTTATGCACTTTCCATCCATGCACTTTCCTGATATGCGTGAATGTTCAGGCATCATTCAAATTTGAAATGATGCTCACATTGTATCGGCATCTAACGCATTCGCTGAGGTTTCGTATAATTAAAGTGCGATCGTAAAGCAGTTAGTAATAGCGATAAGTGCATAAATGAAAGAAATGAGTGCATCACGTTACCTATGATTAATATTCTCTTATATATAATGGGGAGGAAATATCCAGAAAAATTGTCGGGGGAAATGTCCAACGGAAATTTCTTAGAAATTGTTTGTGGGTTTGTCCTGAACCCGCTTTTAGCACATTCGCCAATAATGCGTATAATGAATGTATTAGTATCCCAACCATACCAACCTGGAAAGCGGAGTGAATGTGGCGCTTAGGTCGACAAAGTGTAACCGGTCGACGACGTTTAAGAAAAGTCCTAAGACATTAGAAATAATTCTAAGAGAATGGAGAATTAAGCTGGTGATTGTTTTTGTTCTTCAGGTGATTACTCTGTCGTGTACACCGGAAGCCACGAAAGCATTCGTTGGATTGAGCTGGCCACATACATCACCTGGTACCCACTGAAGATCCGATCGTGTGGCGAAGTGAACGTCTACCTCTGCCCTGGCATGGGCATCGCCGGGTGCTATACACTCGTCTTAGGCGCTCAGAACAACACCTTATCTAGGCTCTATGGTAACACGCAGAACACTCACAATAATAATAATCACAGCATCTGTAGCAGCATTCACAGTGCTATTAGTGATGATAAAAATTACAGAAATAAAAGAATGTAGGCAATAAAAATGATGATGATGATGATGATGATGATGATGATGATGATGATGATGATGATGATGATGATGATGATGATGATGATGATGATGATGATGATGATGATGATGATGATGATGATGATGATGATGATGATGATGATGATGATGATGATGATGATGATGATGATGATGATGATGATGATGATGATGATGATGATGATGATGATGATGATGATGATGATGATGATGATGATGATGATGATGATGATGATGATGATGATGATGATGATGATGATGATGATGATGATGATGATGATGATGATGATGATGACAATGTTGAATGTGAACTGTAGTCTGTCATTGACATCTTGGCAGAGTCTTATCGTCCCTGAACAGCCCAGGCTGCGTGTGCTGCTACTGCTGGATATAGCAGCTGAAAGAAACTCAGCTAAGTGCACTGCTATTCTGTCGACGCCATACTGCTTTGTGCCCTTGGCCTTCGAAACTCTTGGCCCAGTTAATCACGAAGGTATGGCTTTCTTCAGCAACCTTGGGCACCGCCCTGCACAGATACAACAGATACAACTGGAGACAACAAAGAAACTAAATTCCACTACCAGCTCTTATCTGTTGCCTCCCAAGGCTTCAACGCAATCGCTTTCTAAGCACTTCTGGCCCTAGCCCTCCGAGAAAATGATACAGATGGCGATTACGGTTACTTGGTTACGGCAGCTGTTCTCTAAACTCTGTGTGATTAGGCCTATAAACATTCTGGCTAATAAGGTACTTCTCACATATTACACTAAGGACCTGATCCAATTATTCCATGTGTGTTTGCTGTTAAATGCAGATGACACCACCCTGCTGGTAGAGGTTGCAACGCAAGACTTGTTCTCGTGCTATGACAACCGACAATTTTGGTTCCGATGGAATGGAAATGGAAAACTGGAATTAGGATTCGGAACAATTCCGGGATTTAACACGTTCATCACATACACTGAAGTCAATCGCGGCATCCTGGCCATTGGTTTCGAGAGCCAAAGCGACGACCTGTTCACGCGTTTTGTTATCTACCACAACACCAGTGAGAGAAGCCAGTCTTCTTAATCCATCTATTTCCTATGTGTAGGCCTAATCGTAATCGTAATCTCAAAACTTCTAAAGCGCCACTCGAAAGCCAAGCGCAGGGCACCAGCTTATTCACGAGCGCTGTGTCTTAATATCTCAATCACGCTTCCACGAAGTAAATTTGTGGATACATTTTTTGTGACGGACAATTCCGTAATATTTTCGACACAGTGCTGCTGCGGAAGAGCCTTGCGCATGCGCAACCTTAGGCGCATGCGCATTGTTCAAAATGCGTTACTTTTTACGTCAATTGGTGTCGTGATGGTCGGTTAGGGTCAGGTTACGCGTCGTGAGGGTCGGTTAGGGTTAGGTTAGGGGCCGTCCATAAATGACGTCACGCACCTAGGGTGGGGGTCAGTGGCGGCGCCAGGGGCTGGGGGGTGCTTAGCCCCCAAACTGCGGTTCAGCCCCTTAAAAGGAAAGGGTTTAAGCAAAACAAGGTTATCGGAATCGAATTTCCAATGGGAATAACCAGTGTTTAATCTAGACGTCTATTGGAAAGTGTGAAAGTTTGGGATAATGGGATTATTCCCCAGGATTTATGAATTTATGATATGATTTAAACACTCGTTATTACTACCCTCCCCCGTCGAAAAATTGTTCTTACTACCCCCGGTCGTCAACTTTTTTTGAGCTTTAGCCCCCCAAACTAGAAATCCTGGCCTAGGGGGTGGGGGTCGGAAATTTGTGACGATGTGTGACATGGGGTGGGAGGTCTGAGACGTGTGACGTCACATCAGGTCTATGTAATTAAATTTAACAATTAACAACAATTTAATAAAAAGTGATAAAAACTTTCCGCCACATAAGTAATTTCTTCGTGCGTTGCGTTGCGGAATCTTCCGCCGCAGAAGCGCCACGCCAAATTTATAGATTTACTCAAAGTTACATTTGCTTTCACAGTTTGTCTTGTAATTAGTCTGTGCAAATGTCACTCTTAGTCTTTGACCTTTGCATTGGCTTCCTGTTTAGTAAAGGATTTGTTTCAAAGTATAAAATTTTCGCCGATCAGACTATTTAAAATCAGTGTTTATCCGTCAGATTATTTATCCAGATCAATTACTTTTCTGTGTCTGTTTGTACTAAAAACTAGCGATTCTTGTCAACGCGCTTTTCCGATTGCTTGACTGAAATGTTCGAACTCTCCTCTTGCATCTGTTCGTTCTGCACAGAGTCTCCTGTGTCATTTCAGTCCCAACTTAAGACTTAACCTTTTCAGTTGGCTTGTCGACAAATGGAGAGGGACCAATGGTTGCCTCCTCTCTGTTCCATCTGACTGAATGTCTGCGTAAACTGGGCCTGACTGCGGGTTCACATTGGCGTGCCATCGACTGACGTTTTGCTCATTAACACCGGCGCTATAGAAATCTGCTAATAATATGCATGTATGTGTGCATGTATGAACATTGCACAAAATGTATGCGTGTATGCTTCTGTGAATTTCAACCTTAACCTTCGACTTTCCAAATAGACGTAGGACCTATCCCAGTGTCACAATGATTATTATTGATTAATTTATGACCATGGTAATTATTGCATCGCACTTGTAGTAATGCAATGTAATGTAGCACCCCTTCAGATGTCTACCCAGAGGCGCTCTCTGCGCTAACCTATAATTATAGGCTAGTGCAAAGATAATAGCTGTGCATTGTTTTCTACGAACGAATATATTACATAAGTTAGCAAAACAATGCACAGTAAGCTGAAAGTTCTACACTTTCTGCCAAGTGTTTTGCATGTGCAATGCTTTGTCGATTATTGTGAGTCGACAGTAATTCAGTTCTCATCCAGCTAGCTATCGTTCGATGTAGCCAGTAACACATAGGCTGACGTTCCTTGTCATCCTATGAATTGCCAATTCATTGCGTCTGTGTGTGTGAATGGTGATGCAGTGATTTCGATGACCTTCTACACTCCGGACTTCTTCAGCTACGAACAGGTCTGGGAGACGGTCGACCATCGACGTGGCATTACTTTCGGAGTGACTGCCTGCAGCGATGTACACGTCGTCCTCAGCAACGTCGTCAGAAACTTCTCTGCTGGCGTCTACGACGTTGTCATTGGAGGATGGTCCAACACACAGTAAGCTCACTCATACGACCAATTACCATAATATTATACAGACGTTATTCTATCACGGTTGCCAGATGTAGATTGAATATTGTATGTATATTGAGTATGCAGTGTAAGTGCGTACGTGTTCTTCAACTCTAATTTCGTCGTGTCTTTCATCTTGCTCTGTTGACCATTCTTTGGCAGATCCGTTATACGAATAACCAGTGAAGATCGACATTACGTCGAAGTAGCAACGCCCAATATAATCCACTGTACAGAGCGGAGAAACTTCTGGTTGACATGGCAATACGGCGCTATAGAAGTGGGGAAAGGAGAGATAATCGGGCAGGAACGATTCATGGACTACCAGCCACTGGAGTTGTACGACGTCAGATCGATTGGCTATTCGACTGGCTATGGTCACGATGGAAACTGGTACATCTTGGGAACAGGAGGTAGGCGTCAACCACGTCATCACGTACTCAGCCTCCTATAGGTCTTCTCTAAGTGTTCATTCAATTGTACATTAACCAGAGCATGCACGACGATGTGGGTCACACATCTACACTATACACGACGTGTCAGTCGTATTAAGATTATATGCATATTTAACTGCCATGAATATCCTGCAAAAAAACCAGATAGTACACGTGTTTGACTAATTATTGTACATAGAGTCGTTGCAGTAAGAAACTGCCTCAATCGATGGTCACTTTCCAGTTAGAGCATCAGGTTCCAAAAGCAAAGGACACTGACTGGGCAGAACGAATCTAAGAGGTCAGAGACAATGTTCAGAAGAAAGGCTACTACGCAGGATTAAAAACGATCCAAACAATGGATCTCTCAGTCGGGCGCTGAACTGCTCTAGAATACTTGCGATTTAGATAGGAGCCTTACAGATCAATAAAAAAGGGAACATAGGCCTAGCTGAGAATGAGGAAGCACAAAAAGTAAAGATTGGATGGCTTTGACTGAATTTATAGATAGTACGATGTGAAATTGTTTAAATTCTGCAACCTATAAATAATCTGAATTTAAGTTCGGTAAGTAAATGATCTTCAAATGTATGAAGGTCGAAACCCGTTCATATTAAACGTTCGAAATGTGCCTCTGACTGTAACTCCAATTTCTCTGGTCCATGAAAGACCGTCGATGAAGGAGGATGAGGATTAACCTTGAATTATCAGAGAGCAAAGAATCAAAGGTGGATCCAGAACAGAACAGTTAACGCAGATGACATAATTATAGCAACTGCAATAGCCTACTTTTTCGTGTGTAATAATGAAGTTAAAAAAAATTTAATCGGTAGAATAGCTTTGTTGTTAGCCTGTTTGTCAGAGAAGGCGAACTTTTTGACCCAGCACTGAATAATACGAACAAGAAGGTTATTTCCCTTGCTATAATTATGTCGTCTTCGTTAACTGTTCTGTTCTGGATCCACCTTTGATTCGATTGAAATCTCACTTCCTTTGTAAATGTTGGTGACCCATAACAATGTGATTTTATTTTTGCTTCTCCAAGAACTTTCACAACTGAACACAGATCTTATGCCGTGATCTGTTGCAGTGTGTGACGTCAGCTGATTGATTCTTCTTTTTGCTCGGGTCCGCTTTTTAAACAAAGCGCCGTTTTGCAGAGGTGCAGTAGAAATATTCGTTTATAAATGCGATCGTCGCACTCTACAGCAGTGACTGGTTTTCCAATGCTTAGTAGTAAATGTAGTTGAATTCTGTTGTGTGGCTGCATCACCTTCTGTCTCCACCCCAACCCCCACCCCCCCACTATGACCTTTCGTCTCGATGTGTGTTTGCTGTTTTTAGCCATTCCGACGGAGGGTCCAGTGACGCAGATCCCTGAGCCGTCGAAGGAGGCGGTGGCGGAGACGAGCAGCGGTCTGTCGCAGGACGCCGTCGCAGGAATCGTGATCGGAGTCATCGGAGGACTACTGCTCGTCGTCCTCATCGCCATGTACATCTACGACCGACGCACTGACATTTCCAGCACAGCACACACCTCTTCCGCCGCAGCCACTCCTCCAGCCGCAGACAACCGCGCATCAGAGGCACCGGAAATAGCACCAGCTGCAGCAGCAGCAGCAGACGCATCCGAAGCATAGACCATAACCATGACCATGACCATGACCATGGGTCGGTCAGATGGGGAAATCGACGACGGACAGACACGCTGGGAACAGAAGCATATGAGACAGAGAGGCATTGAGAGGCAGACACACGGACGAAGTCAGAAGCCTCGTGAATTATCTGCTTATCATAAGAATAATCTGAAGACAATAATTGTTACGTTAGGTGTACACGAAGTTGACTTTAGGTTTTGATTGGTCGTTTGTTATCAATTATAGGTATCGAATAGAATGCGACGGAATGTCTCAAGATTTGCATAGGATCTTTATTTTAATGCATGTTTATAAATCTATAATAACAATAATCTTCTTAGTTAGTACTTTTGCCTTAGAACTCGCAAATGTGTTCTTTGTCGGGTTGACCTGACGATTTTTGGATAACTCTTAAA
>JACEVL010000790.1:1733584-1736084 GCA_020284085.1 Aporrectodea caliginosa | reverse complement strand
ACATACATACATACATACATACATACATACATACGTACGTATCATATGTTTTCTCAGTTAAGCTTGAGATTTCTCAAATGCGATCAACAGCTGCTTTCACCGAGACCATGCTGTCCGAACGCGGTCCTTTCTGCCATGTACTACATGTAGCTTATGCGAAGGCCTCTGTACTAAGGTTTGAACAATACACCCGGCTAACCAAGGCCGACCCTCTGCAAGGAGATCCTCTTGGTACGTTGCTGCTCCTCAGGACCTCTCTTCTCAACTAGCTTTAGGATACTTGGCTGGCCTTACTTTGTGTGGAAAGGCATCCAAAGTGACTGCATATGTGACAACGGTTGAACGGGAGTGTGATCGAGCTCCTTGGCTTAACCACACAAAGTGTGAGATATCTCAAATTCTCCTGTTTAGATTGCACCAGTCTACTTGCTGCGCCCAGTGTCCTCGTCTTTTCGGTTGATCGACTACGGCTGCCTCTTCACGTAGTTAACTTTCATGTTGTATTATGTCCTCGTTCCTGCTCCTGGTCAAATCTGGTGGTGACAAGTGTCTAACGGGTTGGTAGCCTACTTGTCGGTTAATTCACCGCATTCATTTCTTCGTCTACCTTGTCGGTTAATTTAATTAACCGACAAGTACCAACGGGTTTACACGTTAATCGCAGTGGTCTGCTTCAGCCTAATCCTGAACTTCCCTCAGGCCCATTGATTTTTTCATCTGATTCCTGGTTCTGCTTTTTCAATTCACTGAATTGAATTTAGTCATAATATGTTCTGCTGCTATGTTATACCAGTAACCAGAAATTTAAATCCTGTGTTTAATACAAATTCGTGCAGAACTTCTTCAACTTCATGTCGTGCTGTTGTTCTTGTATATGCTTCTGTTGGCTAGTTTAACTAGTTAAATGGAAAGAAATCCTGGACCAGCTTATCTTATCTTATATGTATATATATATATATATATATCGCTCTGTCCCTCTATTATGCCTGTATATGATATCGGATACTTTAAAACAAAAACAATTGATGACGTAAACGGTTCTTAGTCTGTCTCAACGTCTGATTTATCTCAGAATGACGTCACAATGCTTAGCAGTTTTCTTCTCTCTCTCTCTCTCTAAACATTCCGAGGTTCTCTTTCTTTCTGGAAACAACTTACCACAACATTGGAAACCACCACAACATCACAAAGTTGCCTCAGAAAAGAATTCAGTACACATTAAATCACGTTGCGTGTTTGTTATACAACGAAATCTACGAGATCCAGAGAATGAATTCAAGTAAGCGTATAACCTCCTTTATCTTAAAGCAATGTAAATCTTCTGGATATTTCGGCGTCATATGAAACTGTCTCAGAGAGATCAGTTCAGACCGGATCTCCCAAAAGCCAGATTAGATTTCTAGGTCAGTCGTAGACCGTTGTTTTCGACTTACTAACCTCAAAAACCTGGCGTGCAACTCAATGCTATCCACGCGGCTTCTGTAGACCAGGTTTGGCAAGAAAATATGCCGTTTTATGCTGAATGGTTAAGACGAACATTAGCTCCATGTCAGATATTTTCAGGCTATTTTTTTAGCTAGGCTAATGCGAATGACTGAAAGCCATGAACGAAGACAAAACAAGACATGAAAGATTTAGGCCTACTAAATTCGACGAATAACCTAAAGAATGGAGATCGCTTATAGCCTTATAAGTTATAGGCTACGCACCTGTCTTCCCCAAATGGCTGGCATAAGGACCTGATGATGATGATGATGATGCTTATGATGATGATGACGACGACGATGATGATGGTTAGGGTGGTCCTTAGCAACATGGAAAAAACTAATTGTTTTTCTTTTACTGTCTCCCACTCTCTCATCTTATACTTCTCCAGCAGAAACTTATTGCCGCCAAAAATGGTTGTGATTGGTGCACATTTAGGGTATGCTCAATCCACTTCTTTGTGGTGCTATAAAAAAATAACTATGCGAAATTGCCTATGTTTAACAAAGTTTTTATCCCAATAAGTACCTGGAGCCCAAGGCTAAAGTACATACTATGTACTCAGATGTAAAGTGCATTCTATTAAATTTTTCATCTCTTTGTCTGTTCTTTGCTTAAATAGCTTAATAATTGAAGGGTTCAGAGCAATAACCAGTTATGTCGACATACTACTTCTTTGCTAAAAAGTATGCCAGCATGCTTGGAATATGGTAGTCTATTTACCCTGCAAATTTCGTCCAGATTCGAATATTTTTGATAGTCATTTTTGAAAAACAAATATGTCAACATAACATGGAATTGTGCATCCGGCAGTATTCTACCATTACTCCAGTGCAATATCCAGGTATGATAACAACATTGTCGTTTTCTTGTAATCTTTGCATTAAAACCGGCGCAACAGACAGGTTATTTGACATACCCGGTTATTGTCACTTACTTGCTCTAAATTGGGCTACATCCGTGCTATAAAGAAAATAATGTATGTACTGTTACCTTCTTCTTGCACGATTTCCGT